>JAVQIZ010205234.1:0-12291 GCA_036023535.2 Galaxias brevipinnis
AATAAATTTTTTCCAAACTGCCTGGATCTGCAGCAGCTCTATTCACCCTCTGTCTGAAAAGCTCCGTTTTAGCTCCTGTCTCTTTAAGTCCCCCCCTTCCGACGAGCCCAGTCTGCTCTGATTGGTTAGCTGGCCGAAAAAAGGGAATTTGTCTTCTCACTGACGAAAACAGCCTTTTCTCGACATGGCGAAACCGCCCGGCCTCGTTCTGACTGACTCTGGTTGAGGGCATGCCAAACATTATTCAAATATGTGACAGTGCGTAGATAAGTCACAGAAGAAAACGCTGGACTACAAACAAGGTGTTTGGAAGTTCAGGAGCAGTGTTTTCTGTGAGAGAGAGAGTAGCTCCCTTTGGCGTGGACTATGGGCTTTGTGACTGTTCAGACCTTTTACATGCACAAAAAGCTATATAACATACTAAAGGAAAGAGAAAACAGAGGCGCATTTAGTCTCCTAGAGATGAACGTACTTTGGTTCTTTGGTTTTATCTGTTGTTTTAGTAGCCCTACATTTAAATACTGCCTTTTGAAAAATGCTGCCGAGATGGCAGCACAACCTGATCTTGTGGAGTTGCACACGTATACCACGCAAAATCCCTAACGCCCTGTACACAATTTAGCCATTGCGCGCTGGCGCACTACGCACTGTCATGTTCGTTAAACTGAAATGACTCTCTATTGCGTCATAGGGGGTCCTTACTGAATGTTTTAAAACTACCACCGTTTCCAGCCGAGGGGATATTGGAGTTGGAGTTTGATTTACGCAATGATCAGTGGTAAATACAGTGTACAGTGAATTAACCATTTAAAAGCGGGAGCTCGGAAAAGTACGTGAATTTCACTTACATTGTTAATCCTATGAGCCGAACTTGTGCTTACTTAGCCTAAACAACAACATACAGTATATTGTTTAAAAAAGTCGGTGACATATCCCTTTAACAAATCCCAATTCATCGCCATCCAAAGAAAAAGAGATCAATCACTGTCGTCAACTTCAGGTGTCCCAGGTTCTTCTTCCCCTGCCTGACAAATTCATAAATCGCAATATTTACCAATCACTTCAATAACTTTTTAATTGCTTTCAATTACACTTAGATGTATGAAGTACTGAGTATTAGGGAACTTTGTATATCAACCAAATGTGTTTGTCATTTCAATATCCACACTTTAAATGGCAAAGTGAGATTTTCACTGGTTAAACTATGAATAGATGTCCATAAATCATAAGTGATGAAAGCAAAGGTTAATTCAAGGGAACAAAGGTGAAAGGTGAAAGTACTGTTACACTAATATTTTGCATGGCCTCTTGTTGCCTAAAGCGTTACACTACGTAACGTTGGCTTGCTTGATTTAAGTGAACAGGTACTTTTCAGAATGGCATCAATTTGCAGTGCAGTTATTTGCTGAAAAAACTAAAACTAACAGGTATCAGGACCACCTTGGTAGAGTGAGGTGCATGCTTAAGGGTATCCCCTACACATGCCTCAATTTTCTTCTCAGTTACCCTTGGGACTGTGCAGCTCAAGCTCCTAGGGAAAACGTATTTAATAAATGTGAATTCTATAAGGTCTATACAGTGTAAAGGACGACATTTTATTAAATCTTACTGAAAAAACTAATTGACGATCCATGCAAAATAGATTAAATTATATGTTTAAAAAGGTAAGAAATTGCAGCGGTGCACGTGTACAGACATGGTTTATCATCTGCTCTTTCAAACAATAGCATGGCTAAGGAAAACGAAGAGGCTTTGAAAAGCTTACAATATGGTGGAGTGCTGTCACCGTGTGCTGTCCCCCTTTCAGTAATCTGACATGGTCTCATTGGTCATGAGTTTCGGGAGGATTCTCCCTGAAGCGTCCCCAATGCTGCTGCCTCCCATCAAGCTCAAAAACTGGATCTATGCCACATATGAAGATAAATATTAAAGCTATTATATGCAACCTTTTTTGTATTAACGGATTATCAATACCTTTCTACAGTTTGCACATTGTAATGTCTATGGGAGAATGAAAAAACACCGTTCAGATCAGTCCTCTTGAAGTCTCAATATTGACACTAATTTTGTCTGTTACCGGTTTCGATCTCCCGCAAAACTGTGACAAATTGCTTTATGGCACAAGAAAGTGCGTCACTAAGTCAGGAAGAGCATATCATGCTTTGCATATAGTTATTGATAGTGCTAGCGACATGCAGTGACCATAAGCAGTCGGGTAGGTAAATATAATTACATCAAGCAAATGGTAGGGGTTCTCAAAACCAGAGACTATACAGCCATGTTAAACACCAAGTGTTAGTGTTGCAATTAAACAAATCATCATAAACAGTGCAAAATGTGTCTTTAAAGTGCATGTCATATCAAAACCATCTTTTTTTGTTGCTCTGGGCCATCCAGTTTTACTACTCTACGAGCTCCTGTTTTTACCAGTTTTGCAGGGCCTCTCAATGGCCTCCTGTGGTTGTGCTGTCTTGGATGCCGGACCAAGATGATTCTGTTGGACCAGGCAGGCGTTCAATAGAATTGGCAATGTCTGCCTGCATTGTTTCTACAGCCAGCAGCATCCGCTTTTCCAACTGAAATATTAGTTGACAGAGGTCTGACGAATTTGAGACAAGAAAAAAAAATAGTTTGACTGCAGGTGTTCACAATGATATAAAAAAATTACATGGAAAGGTCCCTCCCAATAATTCCTTCTTTTTTTTTTGCCAGAGTGCCAAATCCAGGATGGCCACCTTTGCCATCTTTAAAATGTTACTTTTGAACCTGAGCACCTAGGATAATGTGGGAACTTGGGAAGACAGTCATTTAAGTCAACAATGAGGATTCAGATTCTGACATCAGTTTGACGTTATAAAACTATTTTGACCCAGAAACCCAATTTAGCTGCCAATCCAGTAGATTGCCAGACTTTTTTCAGTTAAATCATCTTTAAAAGACTTCTAATGTACATTTTACTTTTTAAACTATATTTGGTCATTTATTTTGGAAGATCACGACATTACCTTTCAAACGATGTATAATACACCCAGGTTTAAACAAATATAACTTGGTTGGCACGCTGGTACTGGGGTGATTACTGTCCCAAATATTGTGGTCACTGGCCTTTCTGTGCTCCCGTCTCCTTTTTTAAGATTGTTAATTTGGAAATTGTTGCTCCTCCCCTATGGAATACCAAATGTGCCACAATTAAATAAATAAATGTTCCATAATAAAATAAATAATCATATGTATAAATACAGGAATATATATAAATGGATACATAAATTGTGAAATCACTAAATAATTAAATAATACAAGCAATTATTATGAAATAATTGGCATTTTCACAATAAAAAAAACCCATATAATTCTTTTTCATTTCATAATGAATGTTTTATTTTCAAATGGCACTTTTTATTTATTTCACAATGGTACTTTTCCGAATGTCACATTATTTCATAATGGTACTTTTCCGAATGCCACATTTATTTCATGATGGCTATTTTCATAATGACGTGCTCATCTGTCAATCAAGATGAGAGCAAGCCTACGTCACTCCCCTGTTATCATAACGACCACTCTCCCTTTTGGGAAAACATTTCTGTAAAACTGCCGGTGGAAAAACTAGTGTCACTAGTATGCCTAAAAGCTGTCTGACCCTTTCAGATTGAATGTATGAACGCACCCATAGCTGAACAATACGCTTGCTAACAGTTACTTTGTTGTTAACCCATATTCGTATAATTTAGTTAACTTTGTGCATGGACTCAAGTTCAGCCTAGGCTGCATGCATCCTTTGTCATGAATGGAGTTTAAACAGCCAGGCCAAGAAGAGGGCAGCTGAGATGTGGGCTGACTGTGCTGATTGGGAACACCTCGGGTTTGGAGAACAGTACAGGGAGACCTTGACGAGAGCAAAACCACAGACGAGATCAACGAGCAAGAGCTAAACCAGAGACGCAATTAATCCAGCAAGCAGAGACTGCGACTGGGGCGAGGCCCGAAGGGGGATGAACTCTTTGTCTTTCGGACTCAGTATGCGGAGGCCCTGAGCAATAGTAGAAGTCTGCACCAGACGCTCCTCTCAACCACCTGTTCCTCTCATCGGCCTCCCCACTTTGGGCCGTCTTGTTGGACTGACTAGATTTTTGGGGATGAAGGCTTTGGACCTGACTGATATTTGGGAAGGGTGAAGGGTTAGAAGCAGCTGAAGAAGTTAGGAGTAGTTGCATGCTTAGCTAGGCAGGAAATTAGGAATAGGTTTTAAATAATTGAATGTGTCTGTAATAAAATGGGCATAGCTTATGCTCTTGGTGTCTGCATTTTTTTCTTCACCTTTCCCAGTAAAAGTACGGTGCGTTACCTCAATGTACACCCCACGTTTGAGAAGTGGGTATCCATAATATCCATAATAACTCATCGTAAGTTTTTTACGCTAGCCTAGCAGCCTAGGCTAGTTAATCTAAAGCCCCCACAAAAAGTTACTAACTTCGGCCTATACGAATATGGGTTGATTAAAAGTAACCGTTAGCCAGCTGATTGTTCAGCTATGTTCATAAATTCAATCTGAGGTGGTCAGACACCTTTTAGGCATAGTGACACTAGTTTTTCCACCAGCAGCTTTACTTTACAGGGATTGTTTATCCCAAAAGGGGGCATGGTCGTTTTGACAACAGGGGAGTAAAGTAGTCTTGCTCTCATCTTGATTGACAGATGAGCACGTCATTATGAAAAGAGCCATTATGAAATAAATGGTGTCATCCATTATCCTTGCCCACCATGGTGATGCCAACCGTATCATCTGTGTGAACGACCCGTACGACGCAGCATACTCGACTAAAGATGACCAGCGAGATCTGCGGGTACAGGGTAAGGCACATGTCCCCAACACCTACATGAAATTGGGCGACCCCTTCCCCTCTGCCAGAGCTTTCAAAATGCTGCTGTGTAGTGACAGCAACAAGAGGCGGCTGCAAAAAATATATAAATATATATGCAGCTACCTGATTAACCTTGCACAAAATGTAGATGCAGAGATTATCTACTCTGTTTGTTCTCACTGCACCAACTGGTCAACCCAGCAACCGATGCAAAACTACAGCTTTGACCAGTCTGAGGCTGATACAATACTCTTCCTTGCTGACGCATTTCTCAGCGTTAGGCTACAGTGGTCCTGTTGTGTGTGGCGTCACTTGAATGGGAAAGTGTGTCCAAACTTTGGACTGGTACTCTAAGGGAAAGAATATATACAGAAATGTTCAAATGAAAAATAAAAAGAGAAATACATTAACGAATAAATCAATAAATAAATATTAGGGCTGTTAAATAAATATTAGGGCTGTTTCATTGCATAACAGGTACATTGGTCAACTAAATCTTCCATTAATTCAGCATCAAAGCTCACTCACACTTCTTAAGAAAACCAGAATGTAATTGTGTCCAACCTGAGTCACATAGGGAAATATTAGGCTCACAAGCGAGATGTTTCGGGGCTAATGAGACTGTCTGCATTAGCTGTGTTTAGCTAGCAAATGGTATCTAAAATTAGATATAGTACTGTAGTTACTGAATTTAGTCGACACTACCTGCAAATAACTTTGATCTTGTCTGGTTTTGAGGGTTTGAAGCTGAACTTGCCCTCCAAGATAAAATTGTCTTCATTGCTTGCTGGTTGCCATCCAATTTAATGCGACTGCATTTATTGAGTAAAAAAATGGTGGGGTTAAAACAAGTTCACGTTAACGCGTTAATATGGGTTAGGGTTAATTCTGAAATTCTCAAATTCTCAAATATACAGCATAAATAGGATTCTACCAAACATTTTGTACAAACCAGATCAAACCAGACATCATGTTAAAAGGGTAATAATATTCATACTTTTACTACACGGTTAAAACTTGGATTTCATAAAAAATTACATTTACTGTCCATCAATAACATTTTGTTACTGTGTATTTCATATGGGAGATGATTCATGGGAACACAATCAATATTAGGTATAAAGTGTACCATTTGTGGTGAGCACAGTAATAATTTACACCATTGACATGGGTTAACCCAATGTGCACCTCAGGAATGTCAAGTAGGAATATCTTCGAATGACAGGCTTTTTTAGGCAGGATTGTGGAGACATTATTGACTTCACATCAACATGAAATAAATATGGACCTTAGCTATGGCATTTATATTAATAATGTCTTATGATATTACAGTTAAACTGAAATTGAAAACAGGCATAATGCATTTGTTATAGAAATTGTTTGATTTTTCCAAAAAGAAAATTTTAACATGTGGTTTAACAAAACAAAAGGCTGGGAATCTGATTGCAGTCCTTTTCTCACGAGACATTGTGTTCTTGTAAATTTCACAATGCAATTACACAATGATGTTAATGTTATCTCTGCTTGTTATAAGTTTAGTCTTTCACAACAGGGTATAATATAACGATATCTCCAACTGATTCTATAATGATAGCTGCTGAAAAGTGTTTAATATTTGTGGGTCTGCCATCACATGCCTTGTAGGCATAATCTTATGCTCATTTGACTGTCTTGTTCTCATTTGATTGTTATTAAAAGAGCTTCTTTGTTTCAGGCAATTTGTTTTGGTCAGGAGGTTCACTACGAAAGAGACAATATGTGTCTCAGGTTGGGTATTATATAACATTCCAAATGTTCTTTGAGGTTCATGGTTGTGTACTATTTATTTTTATTTTATTTTACAGATGCTTTTGTCCATGCCAAGACCATAACAACTAATTATTTTGAGGATATATGTGCTGATGTTATTTGTTTTTATTAAGTTAACAAGATGACAGAGTAAATCTATTTGAGGATATCCGATCTGAAACTGGACCCACAAGTGTGAGAAGAGCCGTAAAAAGTAGCAGGTTATGTTAAGACTGATAGCAAAGAGCAAAACCAGCATATATTTCATAAGTAATACCGATGCAATATTGTATAAAATAGAAAAACAAAGCACAATCGGTGTATGGGTATGGTAAGGCAAGCATGCACACCTGTTATCAGAGCTGCATCAGTCTTTCAAATACTTGCATGTTTTAATATATTATATTTAAACGCAGTAACAATGAATGAAAATTATTTGTCAAAAGCTCCTTCCTTAGTGTACATGCAACACTAGTATTTAAGTTGTCTGTTCAGTTCGATAAAATTAAGTTGGTTCTTTGGGCATTGCAGATGGCAAAAGTAAGTTTATAATCCTCTTCTGTCCCATTGACACAGGATCTTTTTGAAAGACCTCCTGAAGTCATTGAAAATGGTGTAGATTACTGGATTCAGTGAGCTATTGCAGTATCCAAACCAGAAGAACACGTTGAACAAGGTCTCTGAGACACATCAGTCACACACAGCATTTAGTGTGTACCTGAAGAAAAGGGGGAACCAGCAGACAACAAACACTCCCATGACCACAGCCAGAACAAACGTGAAGCGCTTCTCTCTGTTCTGCATGCCTTTCCACCTGCTCTCCTTCAAACATGGCTGTGCATCTCCCTTTGGGGGCGGGTCTCCTGGCTTGACCTGTGTCACTCTGGTCTTTTTCTTGGCCCTCTTCTTTCTAAAGGCGCAAGGGTTGTTCTCGTTTCCATCTGAAGAAGAGCAGTGCTCCTCAAGTTCTAGTCTGTTGACCTTGCATACAACTGCTAATGCTTCTGTTCTCCCATCTCTCTGTTTTCTCTCGGGGTGATCCTGCTGCACTGGCCCATACTGTCTGTTATTTGAGTTTCCGATTTCCCTTTCCCTCTCACCCTGTGGGGCTCTGCTTATTTTCTTGGCTACCTGGTAAATTCGAACGTACACCAGAATCATAATCACACAGGGGGCAAAGAAGGATGTCATGCTGGAAAAGATTATATACCATTTCTCCTCATTGAGCTTACACGTGGGACCCTCCTTTTTGGCTACTTCCTTCTCCATTGAAATTAGTGGTGGAAATTATATGATTGCAGCCAGGACCCACACTATTACGACTATACATTTAATTCTGCGTGGTGTCCTTCTCAGATTTTACTCAAAGGGTTGAGTGACGGACCAGTACCTATCTAAACTAATGGCACACGTGCACAATTGACGATGTGCAGAAAAGAACATCTAGGGCCTGGTAGATATCACAAAAGACCTTACCAAAATACCAGTGTCCTATTAGTTCATTCGCCAGGGAGAAGGGCATAATCAAAATGGCTACTAAAATGTCTGCACATGCCAGTGATACCAAAAACCAGTTCTGTGGAGTTCTTAGGGCCCGGCTACTGGACACAGCAATTACCACTAAGACATTGCCAAACACTGTCAGCACGATAAGGGCACACACCAGTATTGTTAGCGGCACCGAGGTCTGCACAGTGTAAAAGCCTGCTTGCTTGATATGTCATCACAACCCATTAGGAAAGATCTGCAGTGTCCTTATTATAAGAAGAGAGTCCTTAATCATAATTTTGGAGCTTAGAATGCTTGCCAAAGTTGCACAAATATAATGTGTTTAAAAGCATTGTCATTTTTTATTGAACAAAAACTGTTTTTTATACATTTTATTAAGACTGTACTTTAGTCATATTAAATTTTCCTCAAATAAAAAAACAGACAAAAAACATTTGAAGAAATTATTAAAAAGTATGTCATTCCATTCTACAGTAAGTTGCTGAATTGTAAGCATTTAATTTTTTTCTTAGCATTTTGTTGTGCTGTATATGATGTATTTCTGGCATCCACAAACCTTAAAGATTCAAAACGCGCACAATATAAATCCAATTTTCAGCTGTTGGAATGGGTTGCACAGCATAAAATGGTATTCCCCATTCAACTGTAGGGCAGATCCTTCATATGATGTGGCTGAAGTGGAAAAGCTGCATTTATATTGGCTTGATCTGATGCTTTGTGATGCTGGCTCTAGCACATCAGAGAGAACCTATGATGAATGGGTGGGGTTTTGCAATAGGAAATACAGTGGTTTACTGTCACTGCTTAAATTCCTTATTGACTTATTGATTAATCTCAAATTCAACTGTCAGTGAAACTAACAGGTAATTTTTTTGTGTTTACTTTGTGGGGGAAAAGCTGCTTTTTTAGAAGATAATTATAACTATGAAAAAAACTTTGATTTGAATATTTAAAATTGATATAATGAACATAGTTGTCTGTTTGAGTCAAACTAATCTGTGAATTAATTTGATTAATTAGCTCATTTTTAGTAGCCCACAATATATTAGCAAGAAGCCTATAAGAACCGTGAAAAGGGCTTATGGTCCCACCTGCTGGCATTTTTCAGTCAAACAAAATAAGCGTTCTACTACCGCGAGAAGGGAGTTTTTCCTTTTCGTAACGAGACTAACGTAGCGTAACAGCTTCCGTTTTTCAGTTGTGAATCAACAAAGATCTGAGGTTCTCATTTTGAATATAAAACTTAAAGAGATAATTGCGTGGTTTGAGTATTAACTACTTGGGTCAAATTAACTAGAAAAAGGTACGTGTTGAACTGATCTTTGTTTAAAATAGAGCTTTTAGTAGCTATTTGTTTTTATTGTTGTGAATTTCTTGAATACGTTAGCTAGCGTTAGCTTGGCCCCACGGACGCATGCTAACGTTAACTAGCGTTAGCTACTTTTTTGAACACCTCTTTGTTAACGGGACACTTTAGGGACTGACGTTGTATGTCCGAATATTTATGTTTGTAATTCTGAGGTCTTCTAGCATATGTATATATTTTTTTGCTTGATGTCGTTGTTCAGATGGCAGACGACTTGATGAAACAGTTGAGCAGCTATAAAGCACAACTACAGCAAGTTGAAGCGGCCTTGTCAACAGATCAGGAGAATGAGGACCTCCTTAAACTACAGAAAGACTTGCAGGTATGCCAGGCAACTATATAGGTTTAGACAACAAATTCTTGTGCAATTAGTTTGGCTAACATGTTATCTTGAATGCATCGTAGCTTTTCATGCCTACATGTCAACGAAACACATGTGGTCGCCCTACTCTATCCACAGGAAGTCATTGAGTTGACAAAAGATCTCCTCACCGCTCAGCCAGCCGAAGGTGCCTCCAGTGCCAACACTTCAGACACTGCTCCCTTGAAACACAGCTGGAAAGTCGGGGACAGGTGTATGGCTATATGGAGTCAGGATTCACAGTGAGTGTCACTCTGCTTACTGAAATCGTCACATTAGATTCTCAAACCATAAAAAAACAAAACATAAATATTAGTTTAGAGGGTGGTCTTCTTAGTATCCACCGTTTCATGATTGCAATATTTTTGTTGAACTACTTTAATTGTTTCACTATTCATGATTGATTTATATTGATTTGTGTTGCAGTAAATGTATTGTTTTTAAATGGTTATCAGGGAACTAACATTGGTTTATGAGAGATCATTAGATTGAAAGGCTCTAATCTGAATAGCATAGTAATAAGTGTTAACATTATGTTTTACGGTGTCCTGCATTATAGCTGTTGGTGATTAGGGCTTGAGTCTTTGAATTGTACTCACCTGCTTACAGACGTGATTCTTTGGCAGGTTGTATGAGGCAGAGATAGAGGAGATAGATGGAGAGAACGGCACTGCAGCCATCACCTTCTGCAACTGGGGGAATGCTGAAGTGGTCACACTTCTGAGTCTCAAACCGGCTGAAGACGGCAAGCGCACAGAGGACGACGGGAAACCAAAATCCAAGTGAGTAAATCTGACAAGACTGTTTCAATTTGTTTAATGTGTCCAGTATTATATGACAGGAACCAAATTACATTGTAGTAATACTTCGGAGAGATACATTGGAACAAGAAAAGAGCTAAAAATATGTAGAAATGTAAAAGTGCTTTGAAACATGAAAGTGGGATATTTTATTTATTTTTCATTTTTTCATCTTTATGACAGACAGCAGGGTCCATTAGAAGAACATACAACATAAACAATAACACAAACAACTGAGTCACATAACATACATAGATTAGTAGCACCACTTACTCCTTCAGCAGACATTGATACCAGTGCTTCCACATAGGGGATTGATACCGCACTACACTGAGCTTAGGATCTACCAGCAGCTTTGTTATGGAGTTCTGCGAATCATTCAGCCTACATATAAATTTGTGCATCAAATTCCTTAACAGAGCATGGAAAGAATAGATTCTTGCTTCACAAAACAAAACACTTGCACCACTCCACCTCGGCTTTCTAAGTAAAATCCTCAAACCGTCATTATAGGCAACTCTAATCTTATGAATATTATTATTATTATTATTATAGTATCGGTAGTACAGTGTATTCAATCTATATTTTCTTGTGTAACAGTAATCTATGTTCTACACATTCAGTACTATTGCTATATATATATATATATATAGTGTATGTGATGTAGGGCCTACATTCTTACGCGTCAACTACAGTAGCATGCTAGTTTGTTTTGAATTTGAAAAGCGAGGGAGTCATACCTTGAACTTTCCGTCCGAGGAGAAGATGCTGACCCACCGGTTGTCGTAGTCCGCCACAATGATGTCACCGTTCATATCCACGGTAACCCCCGTCGGGCGCTGCAGTTGCCCCGGGGAACGACCCCTGACCCCGAACCGCAGCTTGAACAGTCCGTCATTGGTGAACACCTGACAACAACGACATGTCACCATCACCCAAACATATTCAGCTAAATCTTACCATTTATTAAATAAAATTATCATTGAATTTCCACTGCTCCCTTTAATGTAGAGCTATGAGCAGTTTGCTGACCTGTATGCATTGGTTGTTGCTGTCGGCCACTACGATGCGGCCGTTGCTGGAGGTGGAAATGCCTTGCAGGTTGGTGAACTCTCCTTTGTCCCGACCTCTCGTACCTGTCAGAGGAGAGCGTTGCACATCAGCGTCACTCCATGGCTTTATTTAACATGACGTCTTGATGCTGGTTCCAGGATCAGCCAGCCAGCCAGCCAGCCAACCAGCCAGCCAGCCAGCCGCAGCACTCACTCACTCACTCAAATGAGCTTGTCCTCTATGACAATAAGAACTATATTATATAGAGTAAATACACCAACTGTTCCAGGATCAGCCTGCAGCACCTAGCCACTCAGTAGATGAGCTTGTCCTCTATGACAATCATTACATAGTCAACACACCAACTGTTCCAGGATCAGCACTCACCCACTCTGTAGATGAGCTTGTCCTAGACGTTTCTCTAGTTATAACTAAGACAGTCTATAGAGCTGACCCAGGTACAGCACTACAGAGAGACGTCTCTCTAGTTATAAGTTAGACAGTCTATAGAGCTGACCCAGGTACAGCACTACAGAGAGACGTCTCTCTAGT
>JAVQIZ010205237.1:0-27144 GCA_036023535.2 Galaxias brevipinnis
GTGTTTTTTTTCCGACATTGTGCTCAGGCAAACATAGTTTCCAAATAATTATCTGCATGTTATGAGAGAGTAAAGTGAGAAATCGAGAAAGGATCATGAGAGGGAGAATGAGAGCGAGAGAGAGAGAGAGAGAGAGAGAGAGAGAAAGAGAAAGAGAGAGAGAGAGAAAGAAAGAAAGTAATTGGGAAAGAGAGAGAGAGTAAAAGAGAGGCAAAGAAAGAGAGAGAGAGAGAGAGAGAGAGAGAGAGAGAGGAGAGATAGTGAGAAAGAAATTGGGAAAGAGAGGCAAAGAAAGAAAGAGAGAAGGGGGGGGTAGGGAGAGCAAACACATTAATGTGTGATGTCATTGGGTATTTTGGAAGGTTTAATATCAGAGAATAGATGTATCCTCCCTCTAATCGGTTTGAGAGTCCGGTTGTCTACTGTTCAACTTATCTGTGATCTGAGATGGTGGTGATGAGACTGCCTTCCATCAAGATCTGACTACAAAGAAATCAATTAGAGAACAAATCTACACTTAAAGGTAACTTTTGTAAGTCTAGAAATAATATAAGTTACTTTTATTGTATGTTTTAACTATTTAAATCTAATACAACTGAGAATGTACTCATTTTATATAATGATTTAAGAAATATATACATTGAAGAATAGTCTACCTTCTCTGGAAACCAATGTCTACTGCAGAGATATCAGACCAGGCCAAGTAAGGAAAATAGTGGCTTCAGCGTTTTTTCTAATGTAATTTCTACTCTGTCCATTCTCCACAGAACTGGGCATGACGATGGAGCGAGGTGCACTGCTGGTGCTATGCTGCCTGGTGATGTCTTTATCAGGCTCTCCACTCTACCCATCCATCAGGTAAGTCACTAAATTCTGCATTGAAGCAAATATTGTGCCATAGATTGGAGCGCCAATTTGATGAATCATTAATCATCAACTAATGTCCTGTTAAGTCAGACATTTTAAAACATAATAAATAAAAAGAAGAAACATGTTCTAGTTATAGACTATTAAGTCTACTATTTAGATAACAAAAAAATTTTGTCATTAAAAGGTGCCTTTGTTGTCTAATGATGTACTATTGAGCTAAAAATAAAAAAAAAATAATACACTGAACACATTTTCAAGTGCAGCCAGAAAAGAGCCATTCTTTTGTGTTGAAAGCGATAACAGAATAAAATGTGAGTGGATTGATACATAATAAATTGGATTTATTTAACAATGTTCACTCTAACAAAATATAAACTATGCAAGCTCTTTTGCTCTCGATTAAATTTTTTTTATCTTAATAAGCGATGTCTGATCATTTATCAAGAGAAGCATGCAGTGTTGTTGACAGACAATGACAATGAAGAGGCAGAGAATCACTGTAGCCAGCCAGCTGCCTTTGAACATGATGTACTTAATCGTTTAGGGGTCACTCTGCCTGTCATACTGTGCCCCCTACTCTTGTTATGTTACAAGGGTCAAGTTATCTGTATTAGTCATCATGTGTTGCATTAGCAAAGAGTAGCACATTAATAAAATAAATAAAATGTATGAGTAAACCAAGAGATAGAATAGAACTGTATTATTCCACCGAGGTAGGAAAATAATTACGCAGTTAGAAAATAAAAGAATATTAACAGGATATGTTTCCTTTCACATAAGATGAATTCCACAAAACATATTATGTTTCTCACTTGATATCTAGAGAGGTGTGTACATGTTTAGTATAGGTATGCTTAAATATAAAGATAACATTGATAAGTGGTGTGATATTATATTTTACTAAATATTTGAAGATTCAATAGCTCAACTGCCTTTGTGTTTTTTACAAATATATAAAACTTTTTGAAGAATCAAGAACATTACCAATATAATAAAAACTGATCAAACAGAATAATTTCTACTCTAACAGCTTTGAGAAGGTATTACAATTGCTTTTTAAATCTTTTTGCAAGGTTTGGTCAAAGGGACATGTCCATCCTGATGACCTCCACCATGGAGAATCCAGTTCAACTAATAGAGGTGGACAATGCTATACCCAGACAAGAAGCAGAGCTTCGGTAAGTCAATCCATGTGTCATTATTCTAACTGTTGCACATGTTATATACTTTGATTAATACATTTATGTAATGTATCTAAAATGTAGGTGTACTTTAATCATTTTACGATTTTAACACGATATATCGTTTTATAATGAATTCATACAATAACAAGCCTAAGGTCCACAGGTTAGGACGACACGCAGATGCGATCTTTACCAACAGCTACAGGAAAGTTCTGGGTCAAATCTCTGCCAGGAGGTTTCTTCAAAGAGCCATGGGGAAACGGTTACGGTAAGCATTAAAGGAGGAGTTTTTCAGAAATTCCCATTCCCAAACTGATTTTTTTTCCTTTTACTCTTAAAAATGTTGGGTGAGTTGAACACGCACTGTGTAAAACCCATGTTTTGTCTAGGGACACTGCTGACAGCTATGTGAAACGTCAGTCTGACATATATCAAGGTACATATAAACAGGATTTGACATCCATTCACAGTGAACATATATACAGGGGACAGCATAAACATGCAAGGAAAGCCAGGTAAAAAAATATAAGAAATGGATTGGTAACCCTTCCTTTTACGGTCCCCTAACCCTTTCATCAATATATACTACGTTTTTTAAGTTTTTATCTAAATGAAACTATCATTTGACATGAGAAATAACACACCTTTCTCTTTGCAGACTACCATGCTTTCCCTGTCAACATGGACACGGTATCTTTGGTTATCCAAGGACCTAAATACTAAACCCACGATTCTAGCAATTATATTTTCATGAACATTCATTTTAATCTATGTTCACCTAGATAAAGCTTTTGCATTCAGATGAATACAAAATTACTACCAAAGAGTTTTAAGTAAAAAAAAAAAATGCACTGTTCAGTTCTTCACTCATTAACAAAGAATCTGGTACAAAATAAATACAATGTACTGTTTACACAATAAAGCAAAAATATTTCCTTGTTAAAACTACTCATGCCATGCAGTTAATCATTTCTCAATTTGGTACAACTTTTAGTTCACCCATGAACAAGATGACGCTTGTAATAATCCTCATTTCTTTATTTCCTTTCATAAAAAAAACATCTGCCACCTTGGATTTGCCTAATAAACATTTTTGCACAAGATAAATCAATTCTCACCCTCCTTAAATACAGTGATCAGAAAACATAGCTTCAAATTTGACTTGCTGATGACAGAACAGTACTAATAAAACAAATTGCCATATTCTAATGAGACTGATTTGGGGGAATGTACAAAAACACAAATTCATTCAAATTAAACTACTTTGAAAAACAGCTAATACAGAATCTCACAGGAAAATGAAGTGCAAGGATTTTTGGCTTTACAGCCATCAGTAGGCAATCCATTTCTTTGGGCATCTGTCGAGTCACTTGGAGACACCATAAAAACACATTTACTTTTAAGTGGAAAAAGGAACTAGAACTGCATTTGGAATAATCAATTGCATTCATGAGCATTGGACTTCATGTTTCTGTGTTTGAATTCTTGAAAAACAAAAGTGAAGCACATCCAGTCTTCTCAAATGTTCTTTCTTCATTTACTTGCGAGTCTGCAACAGGGGAAAACTTTCAATCAGATACAAAATAAACATGCATACAAATGTGGCCTAATCAGTTAGTATACACAAGTCTTAAATCTATATACAATTCCTGTATCCTATATTAACAACAAACTTTTCTTGGGGATGGGGGGGGGTCATGCTTTTTTTTTTAACTGCACTGTGCATATATACACACACACGTGTCTCACACACAACAAATAAACACAGAATAATGCAGCTAGACAGATGAATGCATATACAAATGTCACCGTGCCTGAATAAAAAAAAAGGGCATAAAACAAAAAAATATATAGCTTGGACACATCAGTCAGTTGACTTTCAACATCCGGCTAGCAAGTAAGTGCTAGCATAGACAGAATGGTGGGTGGATACGGTTGATTGAGAGGCAAGCCAGGGGGTTTAAATACGAGTGAACATTCAAATGAACACAGAGTGATTGAGTGAGTGGATGAGTAACCACCACATAGCCATTCATAACGCAGGCGAATGGGGATGCAATCCATGGGGATGCCCTTACTTCAGCCTGGAAGACTGGTCTTTTGTTACAAGAAAGAGGCCTTTATCGCAGGCTCCTATATTTTGCCAACCTACTACTTTGCTCTGCAGCAATCCTGAAAGAGGAGTAAAAAGAGAACAACAGCCAGGTGTGGAAAGGTTGGTTAAAGAGGCAAGCACTAATCAGAAGGACAAAGTGGACACCTACAGTTGACTACGAGGTAAGCAACATAGATAAGGAAACAACAATAACCGGAAGAGAAAACTATTACAAGCAGTGACAACATTTAGGCATTTCTTCATTTTAGAACGGACTCTGGCAAACGAGACAAGATCAAAAGAGAATAATCACAGCTTGACATCTTCAGCCTGTGACACAGAGTCAACCAATTTAACTGTATGGCCTTTGGAGGGCTCTGGAGATTGATGGCCTGAGAGAATCGCCCACTCAGGTTATCACCCTCACAAATCTAGGTGGAGGTCACTTTTGGGGTCTCAGTGGACATTAGCACTACACTCGACAGCTGAGGGCTTCCTGGCAGACTTGTGGGCGCAGGGCTTGAAGGACACCCTGAGGGGCCGGTGTTGCAGAGGAGGGTGTTAATTTGCCCTGCCAGGAGGCCCCAAAACACCAGGACACTTCTGACCTAAAAAGGTTTACCATTTTCTGTGGAGTGAAGGACACTCTACAAAAGCCAGAAAGCATGTATTTAATGAGGCGTACTGTACCTCTTGACTGCTTTCTGGGCCAGCATACGATTTCCAGCCAGAAAGGTTAGAGTGCCAATGATGGCCAGATACTTGAGGGTCTGGAACATGTTGAGATGTGTCCAGTACACGTACATCAGGCACAGCATGGCTGAAACGAACATTCAAAGAAACAACACACCAGGTTATTTTCAACTACAAACAAACACGGCTGCAAAAATTGAATAGTCCAACGTATGTATGTAGCTCAGTCAGCACAAACCTGCATGGCCTACATGGAAGAGAACAGAGCTAGGGGACAGGCTGAGGTTGGAGATGTTGGCGCCGAGTTTATACCACTACAGAAAATGGGAAAACAAGACAAAATTTTTGTGACGACTGGGATTGTGCAAACAATAGATGACAAAATGGTTTTCAATGAAACTCACAATGTAGGGATCGCAGCCTTTAGCGTAATAACTATGATGACGGTAAATTGCAAATGCCAGATAAAAATAAAATAAAGCATAACGTCGGTCGCATGAAACCATGACAAGTGTTTTGTTAATCAAACCCTAGTAGTTCATTCTCTGGGTGGGAAGGTTGCGAGGCCAATAACAACTAAACAGAACAAAATCTGGACAGTTATCAAAGTAAATTCCTCTTATTCTGGTGTAAGCTTCAGCTCGGTAAAAGGCAATAAAAACTCTTACCAAAATGAGCAGAAGCAGGAAGGGTGAAAGGACAAGGGCGGTGAAGGTATTGGAAACCACGGTTGACGGCTTCTTCTCTGGCTCCCGGAAGAGGTGCTGTTGACAAAGGAGCAGCCTTAATGCAACAAACAAACTACTGTAGCTCCAAAAGAGTAAGGCAAGTTAGAGCACAACGTGGAACTGAGATGCTTTCCATGTCCGCAATGTAGTTCAACTTCAGCTCTAACTTGTCTATTGAAATGTATTAAGGATTACATTGATATCTGGTTTGGGTATGTAGAGGGTCTTGGCCTGGATAGTAGCTGGGGCTTCTTCATCAAGGAACTTCAGAACAACATCCGCCTTTCAAAATAGAAGGGGGAAAATAAATACTCTATCAAAGTTTAAACTGTATAAACATAATGTTAACTTGTTTAGAACAGCTTACACAAAAACTTGGTAGACACGATTTCTTAATACAAAATGGCATGCCAACGTAATTATTAATCTAGAGTAGACTAACATAGCTTTGCCAGTTGACCAAAGTCTTAGTGCCCCCATATAAAGAACGGAAAATATAAATATGAGCACAAGACACCGAGCATTTTCAGCAACTTACCACATTCCATAAGACAGGGTTTTCCAGTGTAGCATCCCCAACAATAAGGTGCAGGGCATAGGTTCCAGACATAGAGTCAAACTCAGACTTCCTCTCTGCTGTATCAAGCTCAAATTTGTACAGGTTCTTACTGTCAGGTTCAGCCACAAACACAACCTCTTGGCCAGTCTTCTGATTATGCAACCTGACAAAAGTCTAAAGGAAAAGGAAAATTAATCAGTTGACAAAAAAAAATTAATAAAAGGAAAAATGATTAATTGTAATATGTTTTCACAGGCATTTCTGAGAAAAAGCAAAGATGATGGTAGGAGTCTACACCTGATGAGGGGTAAGCTCTACTCCAGTGTTAACATCTACAAGCTGGAAGGACATGGCAAAGTTCTGGTGACTGTCAGCAGTGAAGGAGCTCTTGGCTTTGAAGGGGTACTCAACCCTGGGAAATAAAACCACACAAATGATTTATGGCATTTGATCATGATTTACATGCATTGTTAAAGGGTTTCATACAGTAGCCCATAACTGTACCTAGTTGTCTTGGTGCCAATGCTCTGGTCCTTATCTACCACAGACAAATCCATGTTAGTGATCGCAACCTCTGTAGACACCTTCACTTTCAGCTGCAGGTGGAGAGAGAGCGATGGACAAACAGGGGACGTAGAGGAGAGATCAGATGGAGGTCATTATTTTAATCTAATGCAAGGCTGTAAATGCACATTTAAACACAGAAAGGGGTTATTAATGTTATCATAAATGTAAGCAGGTCACCGAAGTTCAAAACATAATTGCCATAAAGGTTAACAGGCTTGACACATGGCTACCATTTGACAAAGAGAAAGAGAACATATCTGTTCTTGTCATGAACAAAGATCCCTAGGGCACCATTAAAGGTAATAGGTGAAAGGTTTCGTACTTCTGTCTCACTCAGCTAGACCTAGAACACTTCATTACCACCACCTTTATGTACATAATTATAGTGCCAAAATTCATTAGGTTTCCAATGAATGTAAAATTAGATTGCATGTTTGAACTTCAAACCAAAAACTATAAGAGTGTGATTCAGTTCTCTTTTTAAAGTTAGCTGATTTACATGAAACACCATCTCACCTCAACATGGTTGCCAACCAATCGGCTGTCTCCAGTCACAGACACAGTGAACTGATAATATCCACTGGCTGGCTGGCTGGCCATGAAGTTCAATTCAAAAACACCACTGTAAGACAACATGAAAAGATTACATTGCCATAAAGACCATCAATAATATTAATCATATTTGTTATAAGTATATTATTACTTTTCTTGTGAGAACAGTTTCATGTTTTTTATGTTCGAACAGCTTTGGACCTAAAACTATTTTGGAGGCTGTAAATATACTCTTGGCCACATATAGTTATCACAAACCTGAACCAAACTCTATAAAAAGCACATACTCTCTAATGGTGAAAGGTACTTGGCTGAGAATGACGCTCTTGGAGGCAACAGCATAAGCAGATTCCACGAGCACACTGGCTGAGGCAAGGGGTTGGGACAGGACATCAGTAACTAGAAGCTGTTGATAAGCAAGGAATTAGGAGAGATCCAGAAGCAAATCACAAAACAAACAGTGTTGGTCACTGAAGGGTGGCTATGTACCTGCAAGGTAGGCTGTCTGTGGGAGACTGTGGCAGAGCCCTGGGTACTGATGATGACTGGCACATGGAAGCGGTTGTTGGAGAGAGCAACAGCAGCACTAGCTACGCTAAAAGCCTCAGCCAGAGAGTCCCAGGACTTCTTACTGAAGATTGAATTTACCAGTTGGATGACCTGGTCCTATAGGGAGAATACCTTTAGTCACCTCGAGAATAAAAAAATAACTGGGAAAATTGTGTCATCAGTAAATTGAGTATTTAATATCAAAGTGTAACTAAGAAATGTATATCAGTTGGTAAAAACACAGTAAGAATGATGACTGCAGACCATGAACCAAAAGATAAATGTACCTCTTTCAAAGGTGGCTCCATATCCACATGGTCTGACAGTGAATAGGCTGCGGTCACAAACAAGGCTGTTGCCTCAAGGCCCTCCTCAAACTGGAGGAACACACCGCCCAAGTCATCCAAACGGGCTGCCAGATCCTGAGGAGGAAAACCAGGTCAAACATAACATTACAGTGTAGCCCAAGCCTATTCTCATAGACAACACAAGAAATCCTACTTGCATTGTAAAAATGTTCGCACAGAAAGAGGGCTTGATTTTACTGTGATAGCATGATTTAACTGTGACACAGCACCACCTGCTGGAATTACAGTCTCACCTCAATCTCCTCTAGGATTCCTCCAAGCTCTGCCTGGTGGGATAGACGAGCTGCGGTCTGCAACGCTAGTGTAATACTATCCAGAAAGGGCGGAAATTAGTAGCCATTACAAAACGATCCTATTTTAGCTACAATTCAAATGTAACAACCATCACAAGACTACTATTTGAGCTGTGTCCTTACGCCAAAACATTGTCCTCCTTGGTGATCCGTGCTGCCAAGGCACTGACAACTTCCTGTGATGCAAGAGGCAGCCCTAGAGAACTAAGAGCGCTCACAGCACGGTGAATCTGAGCAACTGTCGAGTCCTCACTGACTGCTGCTAGAAGAATGTCACGCGTCTCATTTGACACTGGAATCTAAAGCCAAGTTAAAGTGAGTTAAGTGAGACAAACAACACATTATCTCACAATTAATAATTGTTCAAATTGTGGATCTACAAGGAGAAGTGCCTCAGCAGCAGTAAACCTACCTCACACTCAGAGAGTGCTTGAGCAGACTCAACAGCAAAGAAGAGAGAATCAATACTGTCAGGATCCAGCTGGGACTTCAGGAACTGACAGGCATTCTGTATAAACAAAACATTAACATCAAAACATAGAAGTATCATCTAGTATTGCCATTAATCAAAATGGGTGACAAGTACAACTAAATAGCAAAGATTAATAAAGAATTCAACACTGTACGGTAATGGAATTAGTCCACTGATATTTACTGTAAATGAGAAACTTAAATTTAAAGCAGGCCCAATCATCTTACACTTTCATCCCCAACCGAAGATCCGAGTTTAGACAAACCAACGATAGAATAATATGCTGATTCAAGATCTGTGAAAGGTTGATTCAAAAGAGCTTGGAGTCTTGCCACATCAGACAGAGAGAGATAATGAGATGGAGTGAGGGCCTCGGTTCCAATAGCCAGTGTTAGTAGGATCAATCCAAAAACCCCTGTGAACAGAATAAACACATTACAGGTAAATATATCAACTTTGATCAACGGCTGCATGAACAATTACTACAAAATCGGTTGCTTGCTAGATGAATAGACTATACCAAAAAATTTTCATTGACAGTTTTAGCAACAAACGCTTGCTGTTACAGTCATTAGCCAACGTCGATAGCATTAGCACGTAGAAATCACGTTACTTTGCTTATTATTAACATGTATACACCCGCAATGAAAACATTTTCTACTGTTAGACTACTCGTGTTACATAAGCATTAATATGTATCTAATAACGTAATAAAAGTGGTTTGGATAGAGACAATCACTTACGAGCCTGTGCCATGTCTGCAGCCTAATGCAGCGTCACCAAAACTGACGATTGCTTCCGGGATCTAAGAAAGGGGAGGGAGGGGGCCATTGCGTTGAATTTTTATTGGCGATTGCCAACCAACTTTTGGAACATTACAGCCATCTACTGAACTGGAGTGTCGCGCTAAGTCCTAATTCCTAACCTAGAGTCCAGACTGTATGAAATAGCCACACAAAAACCTAAAATTATTAAGCATTGTCTATGTTGAATTCCTCGATTCCGCAAAGGGGCGGCAAAATATAATTGCACAGTAGCCTATTTAATGATTGGTTCAAGAAAGCAACACCTCTTGGATTCGATCATTTATCTACTAAAATATAAAAATGTACTTAGTAACCGGCAAGATGATGGCAACTGTTTCGACCAGTGATCGATCTATCGCTGCCGAATCCCAGCAGGTGAATGAATGGAATTGGTAGTATTCCCTGTACTTCAGAACTTACATGAGGGTGGAATTTTAATCATCAGCCAAGGCTCTGAATGTTTGGTTTGGCATCATCATACTTTTTACGACGGAAGCAGGCAGGTTCTTCCAAGCGATGCGTCTGTTTGCCATTGGCTCTTGGCTTTCACCGGCTGCTAAATCTAAACCCCGCCCATACAATTCCATTCAGTCAGTTTATGGACTTGTTGACACAAATGGCTTACATGCAGATGTACCTATATCACATAACTTAGCATTTAAAAGATGGGTATCTTTTTTAAAAATTAGGTATTCATGTCATTCAAAAATCAAACAATATGCACAGACTTTTTTAATGTCAAACACTTTTACCCAATCCAATCTATACAAATGTGGGCTTAATAACAAAGCAACTAAGTGTTGATTTGACCATCGCATTTAAAATGTCATCAATTGGATTCAGATACATTATGTAATGTAAAAAGTCAGCACCTCCATGTATTAGTTTGCAAAAGCAAACCTTTCAACCTTAAAACAAGTTATTTCTGTTACTATTCATTATTGTTTTTTTAAGGTGACACAAAGGCAACATCTAAAACTACATGTAAGTGCAATCACATGCATACCTCAGCTACAACATTTAGAAGATGCTTGTGATTATTTGCAAGTCATAAAACTGAGCTTGACCTATCAACAAGGCAGCAGATCTTAGCAACACAGCAACATACCTTTCAATACGTTATTTACATGTCACCTTAACTTGGGGTAGTAGCAACACTTAGCAAGCATACCCAAATGTTTGCTTGTTACGGGACAAATCCATGACACTTTCACAAGTTGAAACAAAAATGCAAGTACTTGCAAGTATGAATCATTCCCAACGTGTAACATCCAGTATATATTTAGCACACGGTTAAGGATTTCTCAGGACAGGATAAGAGCTCGGTTCGGGGCACGGGACTTTAAAGACTGTAGATAGCGACGAGCTTTCTCAGTCATGAAGAGCTGGTCTTTAGTTTGTCCACAAACAACAGTTTCCCATTCCTGAGACATCTGAAACAATAGTATTGATATTATTAGAACTGGACTTGAGGTGACAAAATTATTATAATTTTTATTTTTCACTTGTGATTGGTACTTACTGGAGTTGGGCACAGATCACTCTCATTAGGTCCTACAATGAAGCCCTGATCCAAAACATTCTCCTCCTTCTTACAGCAAATTGAAGAGGACGTATTGAGAGAGACAGACATTGAGGTCTGTGGCTGTGACAAAATGGGATAAAGAAAAAAATATTATGTAGAAGTATAAAGTGAAATAGCATACCACTAAAGCCAATCTTATTTATTTTTTAAATTTTTTTACCTTCATACTACGTTTGTGCTCATAGCTTATGGATTTATGTCTGGCAATAACCGTTTCATTACAGTCCATGACATCCAGGGCAAGGGATTTGCGGACTTTCTTCATAGGGGGACGATGCTGGAAACATTCAAGACCATTTCACTTAGTGTTTCACAGGACACAACTGAAGACTGATTTTCCTCATACTCTGGCACATACTCACCACCTGTTTGCGTCGTTGTTCAGGTGGCGTCTGCCCTAACGCTGTCAGTACAATCCCAGCCTCTCGGAGAAGGACCTCTTTCAGGTCCTCTTCTAAGTGAGGGGTCTGTGGCTGATGCGAAGGAAATTAAGAGCAGTGTTACACATAGATATAATCAATCATGTGTACCCTACAATATTTAGCGAGTACTTCACTCACCAGGGGTTGTAACGGACCATATTTTTCCATGGCATTTTTGAAAGGTGTTGGAGTTCGGGGAGTGGTATACATTTCAGACTTGTGGTTAGGTGTAATAAATCTGTAGAAATGAACAAAGAAATTAAACAAAATTAAATTGTTAAATGTTAAAACTTTGTTGTGGAGGTCTGTGAGTGTGAACAGAGGAAGAGACTCACGCAGAGTTTTCCTTCTGTATAAGTGGAGTCTTGTCACGTTGCAATGGTGTAGTGACAGTGGCCTTCTGGCTGCACACTGGGGTAGAGGTTAGGGATGGATACTCCACATCATGAGTGTCCTGTTTGGTCCACATGTTGAGAAACTGCAAAAACAATACACTTAATTAAGAACCAATTTAGGAACAGATATTAAAGATGATCTAATGTGCTCAAATGATACAATTGGATTCCTTAGAACAAGAAGGAAAAATGGTGACATGAAAAATGTTTTACTTGTGAAGGAGAGAAGGGCAGACTTTTGACAGGAGTGTTCTTGGGAGTCATTGAGTTAGCGTCAGGAGAGAGAGCAATACGTCGACGACTTCGGCGGTGCAGTATTGAAGGTGGTGTAACACCACCAGGTGAGATAGGAATGAGTTCTCCACGATTGCCCTTGCTTAACTCCTGGAGCGCACTGCCTTCCAGACGGAACTGGTGTCGTTCTGGACTCTGGTTATCCTCAGGTAGGTCAAAAGCTGATAGGTTACACCACACGTCCAGGTCCTGACAAAAAAGGAAATGTATAAATCATGCAATATAATATGCATTGCTAATGATGTAATGTGCTATGTACTTCACAATATTATCTTTTAAGTGTAATGCATACAGTCACACCACAAAGACAATGCTGCAAAAGTTTTTATTGACTGCTTACCCCATCTACCATGTCCATCACTTCTTTCAAGGCCGGGCCTGTGGGGGAGAGAAAGCCTGAGCTATCCACCACCCAGCTAGTAGAATTAATTTCTCCAGAGGTATCTTGATCACTCTTGAGGTTAACCCCGTCCTTGGACATTTGGGTCAAAATAGCCCTAGAAGAGCCTGCTTCCCTGGGTGTGCCACAAACATCCTGTGCAGAATGATTTTCCTTTAAAACGTAATGGATGAAAAACATAAAATTATGTTTTGAAAAAGCCATGTTAGTGTCAGAGATTGGTCGAGCAACACTTATATTTATATTTGAATTCCATTTGTGCTCTAGAAATTAACTTTCCACAGGGTAATTTTCCACATATATAGAACCTACTGGCATATCTTTATTAGCTTGAGCAAGCAATTCGGCATGTTCATTCGGTTTGAAAATAACTCCTGTGTAGAATCCCATTTCCACTTTGCGCTTGATCGTGGAGTTCCAATGATTCTTCACAGCATTATCTGTCCTGTAATGCAATCAGACGTTAGGAGAGTTACTTTTCATTACACAACTAATTCAATAGAATATGCAGTACTATAAATATAACTTTCCTCAAGATGTTGCCCTTCATATCTTAACCAGCATAATGGGGAGCAGCTCTTAGATAAACAGAATTCTACCTTCCAGGAAGCAGCTTTGCAATCTCAGCCCACCGGTTTCCAAGTGTACAGTGGGCTTTGTAGATGATGAGGTCTTCCTCTGCTGTCCAGGAGGACTTCTTCACGTCAGGGTTAAGGTGGTTGTGCCAGCGCTCTCTACATTGCTTCCCCAAACGGCCCTTCAAATGTTTAGCTACTATGGCCCACTGCTTGTTACCATAGCGCTTTACAAGGTCTATCACCTGTGAGGCAGATGCAAGAAGATGGAATTACATTTGTAAACATAATTTTATCAAAAGAATGTGTTATTATTTACATATATTAAATCTTTAAATAAAATAAAATGTATATAACACTTTTCAGAACAAATGTTCGAAAGTGCTAGCATGACAGGGTCTGTCGGTAACGTATGCTTGCAGGATTTCAAGTGAGTAAATTTTTTTTATCATGTCAATTTCAGGCATTCGACAGCTCCATTAAACTTTCAAAGTCAATGTATTTACCTTTTCATCCTCTTCTTTTGTCCACGGACCTTTAACCAAATCTGGATCCAGAACTTTCAACCAACGATGCTGACATTGGTGTTCAGTGCGATTCTGTGTAAAACAAGATCATTCAAATTTGTTTTTGACATTGACCTACATTTATCTGATATCAAACTAGATTACAAAATAATTAAAACGCACTTGTAAGAAACTGGCAATGGATTTCCAATCGTGTGCTCCAAGGTTTTGCACGAGAGACTTTAGATTGTCATCCTGTGTGAAAATATTGAATGTTTGCAGATGGTAGGTTAACTCAACACAGGCAATTTATTCAATAGGTGAACTTATAGGGTGACGTTACAGATTAGGCCAAGAGAAGGGAGCCTACCTCCTCCTGCGTCCATTTCACTTTCACCCTTCCATAGTCTCTCTGTTCTGCCACATCAGAATCTGTATCTTGACACATTGCATCATCCACATCCTCTCTGAATAACAGACAGGCAGATATTTAGTATAAACGTAAAGAGCTACATTAATGTACGTCGATAGAAACCTCGTTGTGATAACTGATAAATCAATCTCAATTAGATTCTTACTCAAAAATGTACACTTACACATGCATCAATTAACCAGCGTTAGCCAACTTTAGCAATACTAGCAGCCAGAAACAAGCAACTAAGTTGTGATTTTCATTCTAAGCCATTGTAATCATGGCATATATTAAAATATAACCAATAACGTTACATG
Source organism: Galaxias brevipinnis (assembly GCA_036023535.2). NCBI lineage: Eukaryota > Metazoa > Chordata > Actinopteri > Galaxiiformes > Galaxiidae > Galaxias > Galaxias brevipinnis. The sequence goes on from JAVQIZ010205237.1 coordinate 14,643, forward strand.
GTCAAAACTTACAATTGATCTTTGTTAACTGTGAACTATTCATTGAAAAACTAAAGTATGAAAAGGGCGGCATGTCTTGTAAATTATACATAGCTTAGGCTACTAGTACTAAGCTAACGCGTTAAGCAGTCGAATAGGACTAGATCAGGTCGATGCATTTACTGAACAGCAAGGTAATCGTTGAATTACAGTTGTAAACTGTATGCATACTTCAAATAAATTATCAAACAACGTTCAATTAGTGTGCATGATTCATTCAGAGAATAAAAAAACAACAAAATACTGCTATTATTACCCGCGCGACAACCAAGACATTCCACTTTGCAATGGATTTCTTTCCAAAACTTCCAAAGTACCGTTAGTGCGAATTGGTTACTGTGATAAACACGTTCATGAAGTTAAAATATATTGGAACAAAGTCGATCAGAATAATAACTTTGTAATAATCCCACCAAACTAACGTTAGCTAACTCAGAGATAACGTTGCTAGCTACACTCCTCCCTATAACTTCTATATGTACTGTGCTCAGCTGTAAGAAACAGCTTGTCCGCGCTCAAGTGTTTTCTATCTCGCGCGCTTCTTTTCAACGAGAATCCCGGAGAGTGACGTTACAGCGTCCGCGATGTGGAGAACCTGTTATCTGTAGCAGCTGAAAACAGAATGTAATTAGTCGGCTCATTAAAACAACCTGAGAAACGTTAGATACTCATTCAACAAGATAAAGGAATCATGGACACAGAGTTGTCAGTCGCGGGTAAATTGTTTGTCATATAGGAATAACTTTCTAATTTATCATGTTGTCATAATTATCTGTTACTAAAACTAATGTGAGATTTTCTTTTCTTTACAGATTTTACTAAAAGCTTTGAGTGTATGTCTCCGTCCGAGTTAGACCGAAACTATTTCGGGGACCAAAGTTTGTCATTGTCTGCTTTGTCGCTGAAGTATTCATTTATATCTGCAAGGGAAATTGTTGCTGTACATACTGAGACTAATTCCTCTAAAGCCTTCCTTAGTAACTCGTCAATTTCTCCATCTCAGTCTCAAGCCCTTCACCTAAATGCCTTTGAGTCGAAAACTCCACATCTCACGGTCCCTGTGGAGGCCAAGTCCTCTACTCCTCATGAGCTCCTCCAAAAACCCAAGCATGCTAATTCACTTGACCTGTCCTATATTGATCTTTCAGCCTCACAGGCTTCCTGGGAGATCTCGCTCATTAAAACGGAAACCGACAGCCCAAAACCAAATGTGGAGTCCAGCGCTTTAGAGTCAACCTGGAGTCCCAATTATCAATCTGCTCCTCCTTCTCTAGCAGAGATTTCTTCTCTGATGTCTGGTACACCCCCACAAATAAATACCACAAATGAAAATCTTAGTTTGTGGAAGGAGATCCCCAATGGATCGCCTCAGACCTCCTCTTGGCCGGGACCAGTGGCTGAAACTGGATGGTAGAGGATGGCATTCTCTGCATCCACAGAACGAGTCAAACAAGGCCATGTGACAAGAGGTAACAATGTATAAAGTGTCTTGGTATACGTTTTAATGACTGTCGTAATCATGCATTATTTATTTGACATGGGTAGACTAATAACATATTATGTATTGCCAGGTATTAGCTAATTTCTATTATCTAGCTTGCACTGATTTCCTGATTTCTGATTCACAGACTTGGAACAGAAGAATGGTCGTATTTTTTTAATTTTTACAAAGCTTTGAATAAACACTTAAGACTCTTTGCAACTGATACCTTTTTTATTGTACAGTAAACGTTAGATTAATGTAATTAATTATATGAATAACCTCCATACAAACAAGTTACACCAAATACAAAAGTTTGATTAAATATTTTGCGGCATTTTCATGGTAAACAAAAAACGTGTGGTGTTACAGAAACAATTCTGAAAAAGTAGAATAAAAGATTTATTTAAAGTATCAAAATATAAACAGTTCCAAAAATAAATATTGTACAAACACCACATTTTAAAGGTCATTAAAATGGAGAAAACCGTGTCTCTGTCGTGTCAATGTCATGCTCCTGTATGGAAAGAACATGATTTAAAACTGTGAAACAAGTTTCAACTGCAGACATCTTTACACTTTGTAGTTTTATATCTATTTAAATATGTCGCTTTGGTAATTATTTAGTTTGCACTTGAATCTGTTTTTATAGGGAAATGACAGCCCTGAAACGCTTAAGTTGAACAAAATGGCTTTGCATCAATTTTTTTTATTTACTCAGATTGCCTGTAAAGTTTTAATTTATATTCCAACTATGAAAAATAACTCAAAGCATTGATTTTAAGTTTTGTATTTTAGATATGTTTTAATATGCAGATACCATAAACATTTTATGTAATCACCCTTATAAATCCATGGCCACAGGTCATGCAACTGATTGATTGATTTATAATTGCAAGGCTATAAGCTCACCTGGTTCAGTTTTTTGAACTCCACAACCTGGAAAAAGATATGCTCCAAGATGTGTTTTGCATCTCTTTGGTCTTTGTCCAGTTTTCCAGTCACCCCCAATATGTCACCACATTTCCGGACATAAAACTCTAGATCATCATCTGTGCCTAGAAAAATTGTCAAACTCAACTAAGTTACACAAAGAGCTTAATCACATTTAGAAATTTGATTCAATAGTTGGAGCACTTTTAACTACTCACATTTGTTAGAGAGTTGTGCCAATCGTACTTTCTCAGATGAGAATGTTTCATCAAGATCAAAAAGGTCCAGCATTGGGGGAGGCAGGTCCCTAAAAGCAGGAGGAAACACCTACAACAAAACATTTAATGTAAATGTCTGAATGCACATACAGGCAAGGTTTGATTATAGTTACTCATAAGTCAAGGATCTATTTAATGTTGCACTTTTGTGTGGGTTAAATAATCACATGAAGAGAGTTGGGTTACACTCACACCAGGCTGCAGGGGGGGGAGAGGTGTTTCAAACTGTGGCGTGATTAGCTGCAGTGGCTCATGCTTGACATTTAGCTGCTTGTATGAACTGCATGAAATGGAAGTAAGGAAAATTGAACTACAAACATTCAATTGCATGCACAGAAAGGCAATGTGACTTATATTTAAGTTCCTTGTTTAAGACACAATTGGATGCATTTGTCATTTTATTGACAAACCATTATTTAAAAGCTAGGGAGAGCTAAACATACTTTTATATTATTTTAGTCAATCTAAAGACTTAAAGAAAAGTTTTTGGGGAACATTTTAAGTAATTTATTTTGATTGCACCACATAATTGAATCAAATAAATAGTACACTTCATATCTTTTTCATTCAGTAGTTATGTAGTAATTATTAAAAATGATCTGACTAGTTTTAGAGGGAAAAAAAATATTAGGATGCCCCACCTATAAGGATCTTTTATATACCTGATTACTTGGGGCAAAGTGTTTGTGGATAGTTTTAGTAGAGACATGTCAAAAAGAGATGTGAAGTCCCTGGGGTTTTCGTCTCCTTCTTGTAGGCATACTCTGAGTCTGTCTGAGAGGCACCCTGTGTCTGGTAGCATGGTATAATCTGTAATCTAAAGGGGAAAGGAATACTTAGATCCCCCATTTGGGCAAATGAGAAACCTTGGTACTTGTACATATCAACTACTCCTGGACAATCGTTTTAGACCATTCACATCACATCCAAGCTGAAACATGTCCTCTCACCTCTGGGTCATCGGCATCAATCTGATTAAGATGGATGTTATCTGTCATAAGCCACTGGAAAACAACATCCTGGAATAGAAAACATAAGTAAACAATAAAGAAAAACAAATAGGTCATAAGGATTACATATACAGGTAAACATTCTTGTTTTTTATGAACAATCTAACACAGCAGGGCAACATGAAAGACATTCAATTGTTTCCTTTAATTATATGTAAATAGAGCTTACCATTATTTTGCTGTTCTCCTCCTTGTCCAGGTACTGATCACTGAACATATGAGAGGAACCTAGCACAGCCAATTTGCCTGCCTCCTTTATAATAAGATAAATAATTAAGGTATTTGACATCATTGAACAATATTAAGCTAAATCTAAATGTAATTGTGCACCTATAAAATTAACAGTGTCCCCACCTTTACTTGATAGAATGCAAGAACAGGTCTGTTGAGGGGAAAGCAGACTGAGCCCGTTGATAAAGCAGCTACAGCTGGCTTCATTACACTCAGGGTAGCACCATATGGGTAAACAAATGTGAGCGCCCTGGAAATACAGAGTTAATGATGAAATGCGGCTGATATAAACTTGAAGCAAACAAACTTAGAGGACGTACTGTGCATTATTCCCAGCATTTTCATCTTCAACGATTCCTGTAACCACTTTGCCAGCAGCCCGACTGATCTCCCTATTTTTAATCAAGAAATATAGTAGAAAGTTACCGACAGAAGTCATCATACCTGTTATTAATATACAGTAGATGACAAAGTCATAAAACAAGTAGGTAGGAACATCTTGGTTCAAGATCAGTTTAAGTAAATGCGAATGGGTAAGAACTCAACAATGCACATTCAAAACCGATACAAAAAACACAATTGTTAGGTTGATAAACTTACCTGTTCAATACTCCATTTGACACAAGTGCCTCTTTTGGGTGGAAGTATTTGTAGTAAACATTCCTCACAACAGCATCTACAGCAATAAACATACTTTAAAACAACACTCATTATATTGTGAAGTGATAATCATTAAATCAATGGCAGATGTGTGGGTTTCAACAAGGAAAACAGGTTAAAATGACCAGAAATCCCACAAAGTTGGCGATGCATATACGATTTGCATGTTATCTTATTGAATACACACCATTGTTGACCATAATGCCAAACTCTTCAAGAAGGAAGTTGATATTTGTGTCATACTTCATCTCGCCTCCTTCCCCAAGCATCACCAGTACATTTCCTCCTCCATCTAGGTACTGCTTCAAGACCTCCAACTTAAACATCAAAAAAATATTAGCGTGGCAATAGCGGTGTCTTATACATTCATTACAATGCAACACAAGATTAAAACCTACCTCTGCACCAGTAAACTTTTCCCTAGGTCCCGCAGAAATCCACAACTTCACACTATTTAACTTCTCCAGAGACAGCTCTTCTTTAATGCTAAAACAGACACAACCAATCCGAATTTGACGTGACTTCCAATGAAGTGACAGTGAAGACAATACAGTAAGTAACTGGACCGAGTAAGAAAATAAACAGGAATTGAAGGAAGGTAAAAACTGATTTGAATGTGAATTTGTTCGCGTAATTGGTGCAACAAATTTAATAAGCTCATTATGTTGCGTACATCAGATGATCTGTACAATTTTGTACACAATTAGTAGTTTGTGTGTCAGAGTCGGGACCTTACCTCTGAATTTTCCAATGAGCTCTTAGTCTTTTCTGCAGTGATTTGTATCCACTGTTGGCAGTAAACAACTCTCTTTTTGAGGCATTAAAAACCACACTGTTCCTCTGCTCTTTTTCCATTCTGTGATTTAGTAGCTAGTTAAATTATTCAGATTCAGATCTTGAACGCAAAGACGGGTTATCAAACGTTACCTGGCTGGATAAAAACACTTCAGCCGAATGCTAGCTAGCCAACCACCGGTTAACAGTAAATTATTGTAAACAATTTATGCTTAACGCACAGAATTCGACAGACAAACAATGTTTGATCCAAGTTGTTTGGCAGATTACTTTTGTTTCGCAAACATTGCAGAATTTTATTTAACCAGCTAGCTGGCTAATGGTACAACTTATAGCTAGCTAACTCGTATTATCTAGTACATATGTTGCATTGTGGGTATAAAGTAACCATGGGCGCTGGCAACATAGCAACACTGGTGTGCTTTTCCAATGGCTGCCAGTGCCAGAACCAGGTGTCGTAGTCATATATATGGTACTAGTGCTAGAAGTAACTACCAAGCTATCAGGTGTCACAGAGTTGAGTGAAGCACACATGCACCTTCTCAGCTATTTTATTACCACTAGGTATATTCATGTGCCTGCACATTGAGTAAATTAACCATAAATGTAATTATGTAGTGGAAATGCAAGTATGCATTGCACTCATGTTCTTGAATCTTCTGAACATGCATCTTGGTAGCTAAATATCCCTGGATTGTAGTGTATATATGGCACTTGGGGGTCATTATTGTAGCAAAACTATTTCTAAATGTGAGTGGAGAGTTGTATTACTATATCTCAATCCGTGCGTGTGTAGTCAGTCTTCTGCGACACTTTTTAGTTGCAGTCTCAGAACTCTTATTTCAATAATACAAAAGAAAAAAATATTTGACAACCAAAAATAATTAAAATTCAGTTTATTCACTTTAGAACAGTAACCAATGACTGAATTTAGAATTTAAAGAATTTTTTTATTAAGTAAATTCCCACAAAAGTTAGTTGCATTGCAATCAAAACAAATGACTCAATCTAATAAATGTTTGCTATAGCATGTTCTTTGGACATATTTTCATTCAGATGTCAATTTTAACTTTCACTGGATAGGATAAAATAGTAAGGCCAGAAAAAGCAAACAAATTTCCCATTCTGGAACAGAAAGCATAGTAGTTCAGTTCCTACAAAAATGAACTGACAGCAGTTGCACACCCAAAACTATTTTACATATAATAAAATAAAAAAAATGTGCTGCAATACTTTAATTAGGAATTTACTACATAATATTGTTGCAATACACATTGTGATGGCACACGCTACAGGAAAGAATAATGCAGAAATTATTTTTAAATAAAACATTTCTAGAACATGACATTTCCCAAATTCCCACCATAACAGGAAGAGACAACTTGTCAAGAGCATTTTTCTTATTAACTTCTTATATTCATTGCAAGCAAACTCTGAACTTCAGTTAGCTGTAAAATCTACAACAATGCCGAAACTTTTGAGGGCCGTAACAGATTAAATTAATCTTGGGAAGCTGATCGAGATCGAGAACGGGACTTGGATTGTGACGGAGAGCGTGAGGCTGAGCGCTTGGCAGGGGACTTTGAGGGATGGCGTCCCTCGTTGGGAGAAGGCGATTTGGAGGAGTGCTTTCCACTCCTGTTCTCAGCCGGAGATGGAGAGCGACTCCGAGATGCCTTGCCAGCAGATTTTTCCTTAGACCGACTTCGGGACTCCCGCTGAGACTTGACTTTAGATCTACTCTTGGAGCGGGACTTCCGAGTGTCAGAGCGAGAGCGGGACTTATTGCTCACAGAACGACTGTGTGACTTGCCATTACGTGAACGTGACTTGTCTTGAGACTTGGAGCGAGACTTTCTCCTGGATCTGGAGCGAGACTTGCGCCCAGACCTTGAGTGAGAACGTCTATTGCTGCGAGATCGGGAGCTACAAAACACAAATAAAAACATCTAGTTTTATTACGCTCACCCTACCAATAAAATTGAAGCGTGTTCATAAGAAAAAAGTGTATTTATATCTACGTGGAGCCAGACCTTGAACGGCTGCCTGAGCGCCTGCTTTTTCGGCTCCTGCTGCGAGAGCGACGCCTGCTGCGGGACCTGAGGAAGAAATTGCAATCATGTTTTAAAACATGGTGGCAAACAAAAATATCATAATTTATTCAAAAGCTATGTTGCAATATTGACCTGGATCTACTGCCAGAATAGGAGCGACGGCGGCGAGGTTTATCTTCCACCAGGCGAATTTTTCTCCCATTGATGTCAGTTCCATCCAATTTATCGATGGCTCTTCTCATATCAGAACGAGATCGGAATTCAATAACTCCTTCGTTAGTTCGTTCCTTATGAGCATCTGCATAGGTGACTTCACCAGCTTGACGCATAAAATCCTGAGAAAAAAAAGTCATCAATAACGCGTCAACAACTATAAGAATATCAATTATTAACTAAATAAATAAAAGGTGCTCACTTTAAGGTCTTGCCAGCTGCACCTGCTGGAGAGGTTCTCCACAATAAGACGGTACTCTGTGCGCACAGGTGGCCCATACTTCTCCCTGCCAGTGCGGCTTCCTCTGCTGTAACCGCTACCTTTAAAGAACACAGGAAAATATTAAGTTAGTCTGGTTTAAAAGTAAACTTTATAGATCAGGACTCACTAGGGGTGAAAGAAAATATACATGCAAGTACATATCCTTGGACCTTTATCCCTCAATCATAAAGAAAACTGAAAATTAAAAGTGAAAAAAGAAAAACGGGCTATTGATTCCCTGACATTCAGGTGACACTGTTATACAAATATTCAGGTAGTCTTGACAACTATATTCCACATAACTTTAAAGCTGACATTTATAATTCTAAAAAGCGAGACATACGATGAACAGCCTTTTCTGATCTTTACTTTTGAGACGTAACACAGAAATACCAGGTTATCCAGTTTAAGCTGGACATCGCTTTTCTGCTCTTCTTGCTGCACATTCTAACATGTATTGTGTTAATCTACCAATAACTTGCATATTCCTCCGTGGGTGTTTAGACGAAAAATGGTTCTCCTCACCAGACTATGGAGAGCCAATAGATGCAAATTAAATGCAACAAGCCCTCCTATAAACAGTGTTGGCTTCAACCTCTGGGGCATGTCTTTCAACAGTAAAACCAACATGATTCCTCACCATCACCCTGGTCTATTGGAAAAGGTTGCTGTCATCATGGCTTCCGGTTATGTCAGCCAACAGTCAAAGGGCAAAGGTCACACACACATTGTAAGGTGAAAGCCAAGGCCAAACGGGACAGGCAGTCATCTTAGCCAGTCATCTTAGCCTCAATGGACACGGACTCAGCCCGCAGGGGACTCTTTCAAATTGAAACATCAAGCACTTTGTTAATGTTGACGTCAAATACACACATTATATCTTATTACTTATTTTTCCTTGTTCTTTGTATAAGGAAGTATTATTAAAACACAGCATGGGACGTTTCAATGGTGAAGCAACACATGTGGAATCAAACAATCGAAATACATTGGTTTTTCTGAAACAAAAACCTAAATGTCTCAAAATGTACAGATAAAATAATTTGGGCCTATTCATCACCAACATTCAACTTTTTCGAACTTCCTACATTGTGATTGTGGTCAAACAGAAGTGCACCGAGATTGAAAAAAACGGAGACACATTGAGAATGTTACTGGAACACCGCTTTGCGAGAATGCCTGAGGAGAGATTAAAAAGTAAAAATGAAACAAGGTAATAGTGAAAAATTGAACTTACTGCGCCCTCCATAACCACCCCCTCCTCCTCCTCCTCCTCCGTATCCATCGCGGTCTCTTCGGGGTCCACGTGCATGTTCTATAATAATACGCTCTCCGCACAACTCTTTTCCGTTCAATTCGTACACTGCATCATCTGCATCACGTGTATCCTCAAATTCAACAAAGCCGTACCTAGAAATAGTGTGCATATATTATTATATATTAATTTTTGCCTGATTATCACAGTAAAGGCATATTTTAATAAAAGTAAAGGTATAGGTCGGTTACAACTTCACACGGAGAATAAAGTGTTTATGTCACCAGTTCTTGCTTGCACTGACTGGGTGGCAGGTTTGATTCACGCAATATTGTCAGCCAGTTCTGCAACGCACAATTCTAGCACGACTGCCCTTTCTTGTTAGGAAAAACTGCTGTGACCGTGTGCTTAAAATGAATCAGGCCAGTGATCTGATGTTAACGTTTGCTTGCTAGCTATGTAGCTAGCAGCTAACGTTAAACAGGATGTAATGCGGTCATGGATTGCTAAATGATATAGCACTGATAAGACAGTTTCACCAAAAACTAGTATTGCTGTCCGTGCACGGCTAGTTTTGTGCAACTAACGACCTTTAGCTAACGAGTGCAGTCATCTTAAATGTTCACTTTTAAGAGGCTTTGTATTTTGCGGAACGGTTATCACGTTAGTTGGGAAATATTAATACAAAACTGCATGTTCCGCAGAAATTGAGCCTAACAAAGTGTTAATATTTGTTTAACCAACATACATTTGCTAGCTAGCGACTGTTAGGCCGCGATAATGACGCGTTAGCTAGCTGCTAACGAAATGTAATAGCATAACATAATCTTACCCGTTTTTTAAGTCAATCTCGAGTAGCTTCCCATAACCACTGAAGAATCTTTGAATATCCTTTTCTCGGACGTGGTAACTCAACTTTCCGACGTATACACGCGGCATATTTATTTTTTGTTTCTGCTTAAAACGTAATTTTCAAAATAGCCACTGCGGCCTACCGCTAGCCACGTTTCCTAGCAAGGCAGATTACTGCCTCCTGGGTTTGTCGGGAAATCCCATCTGTTAGAACAAAGGTAAAAGATACAAGGCTGAAAGATATTCATCACTCACTGCACTTTGGCGGTGTTTGCAACCAATAGATGGCGCTTGGTTTAGTGAAGTGGAAAAAAGTGGAGACTAATTCGATTTTTATACATGGTGAGTCACTATTAGTGACTTTTGGAACTATCGCGTTTCTTTCATTTTATAAAGCAAAGGTTACTAATGCAAACAGTGTATTTTGATGTTTCCTGAACATATGTATCAATCAATCTTTACAACAGAGATTATTTAAACTACAGAATGATTAGGTTGGTAGGCTGAAAACAAAATAGGCCAACACTTTTTCAAACTAAAAAAGTAGCCCATTGCTGATTTTCGGTGTCCCCTTAAATGTTATTTAAAAAATTTAAATGCTACGAAAAGTTTCTTCATGTTTATTAAAGTGCTATTAATCTATCTTTAAAAAAAAAATTCTGGCAAGTTAGGCGTACCTTTTCATGGCTCTGGGTTTTCATGCATCCTTAAAATTTGCACCAAATGAGCACTTGGGGCAGTATAAAACAAGTTGTCCTGCACTGCATTCTGGTGATATCTTTGTATGTCCTGCACTGCATTCTGGTGATATCTTTGTATGAAGTCTTTGACTTGCGACATTGCACTACTTCCAGAATTTTCCTGCCTTCCCGAATAATATTGCACATTTATACAACACTTTGTAAAATTGTGAACGCATTAATGAGTGAAATCCTAGTTTGATGGATTAATCATTGATCAGGTTTTGGTAGGCCTATTGTGGTGTAGCTGATCATTTCATTTCAATCGAGAATGGTCTGTAGGCCAAGCTGTACTAAAAACAAATTTAACAAATGTGTTTCTTTATTAATAAAATATGAATAACTCGTTCAACACTTCAAATAATGGATCAGTGGAAGGAAGCATTTTCAGACTTCTACTGAATTAACAGACAACAAACATGAATTTGATAAGTAGACCATGCTAACACAAAAAGTGTTAGATCCTAGGCAGGAACACCATGGCTGAGCATAGCTTAGATCATACTTGGCAATACACATACAATTATCTTAGAAATTATCATGCAAATATTATTTCATACAAAAATATTTGCAGCACTGTACAACATCAACCAGTTGGAATGCAACAATAATTATACAGACTTGATGAAGCAGTCCAAACAAGCTCTTTGTCATTTATTTAACAGTGCATTTGAATGTAGTCCCCTAGTTGGCCACAAGACATTTGGCTAATTCAATAATAGCACAGGCCCTGGCAGGTACAACTGTGTTACCTATTAACAAATAATAATAATAATAATAATAATAATAAGCATAAAGGGATCTTCCTTTGTCTGATGCTAAAGTTTACTTTCCTTTTGTATGGTTTTCACTCTCAGCACCCCTTCTTGAGCGCAGGTAGCAGCCAAAACCCCATCTCTTCTCCACAGACGACCCTGAACAAGTCCTCTACTCCCTCCTGCAGGAAAACACAATTAAGATGCATTAAAGACAAAGTAGTTTGTTGTTCAGAATGGAATATAAATTAAGGACACTGACCTGCCCATGGACTTTCACACTCATACAACATCCACTCGTCTGCCCTGAAAGTGCTGTGGAACCACATGGCATGGTCGAGTGAAGCGGCGAACTGGGCCCTGTATTCTGGGTAAGGCAACAGTGCTGTACCCAAAAATGAGTAGTCTGATACATATGCTGCAACACAGCAATGAAGTTTCATGTCTCCATCACCTTGAGAGAAAAATAATCTATTAATATAATAATATGACATAGTTATCGTTACTGTGTGACTGTTCACAGTATTGAACCCAAGTTCACATCTCTCTTTTTGTATCGTGTGTGTAACTTGAATAATTTTAACTTTACCTATATGGCCTCTGGCCCGTACCCAGAACAACGTCTTAGGTTCCATGGAAACCCTCCGATAGGCGTCTAGTGGGTTAACTGGCTTAATCTCAATCGGAACTTCATCTGCCAACATTTTGTTCAGTCCTTCCTTTGCATTCTCTGCCAGGTCAGGTTTACTGTTACAAGTTAAATTCACAGTGGTACACAGTAGCAAACTTACTAAATTATACGTTTTAAGGGAATCACATTTTAAGGATAATAATAATAATAATAATAATAATAATAATAATAATAATAACTTTAATTTAAGAGCGCCTTTCTAAAACCCAAGGACACTTTACAATGCATATTAAAATCAGTAGGCAACAACAATA
>JAVQIZ010205272.1:5000-10726 GCA_036023535.2 Galaxias brevipinnis
AATGAAGGACATTTCACTGTAAAGGCCTGCTTCTAGAAAGTAGCTACTCTTTTCTTGATTGGTACAGCAGTGAGGGATCGTTACACGGCCAGCCACGATGCTTACACTACCGGGCCCTACGCTGTCAATCACAACGGGCTCGGTGCCTCTCATGCGTCCTCCAGCAGTGACCTGGTGCTCCCCTGGCCGTCTGCCGTGACTTCCCCGTCATAAGACATATCGCTGGGCTCTGTGAGAGATTTAGGGTCCCTCTCTGGCCACTGTGAGCAGCCATAAATGTCAGATGCTCCATCCACTGATGTGGCCATGATTAGGCTGGTTTGATTTATAAACCACGTCAGGATTGGGCCAACGCTCACTGTTGGCTTGGACAATAGGGGAGAGGTAATGACTCCAATGACCTGGTTGAATCTAGTTAAATACCTGTTATTATTTTCTGCAAACCTAACCCACTCAAAAATCCCTGTACTGTAAACAACTCTACATGATCAAACCAACACAGACACATACCGAGCAGCGAAAACACTCGGATACATTTCTTGGACAAACCGTTCTTGGCAATAATGACGGCCTCCTTCCTTTGCATGGCTCCTAATGATAATCAGCCCTAAATGCAGAAGCCAGAGCAATCACAGAGAGAGAGAGAGAGAGAGAGAAAGAGAGAGAGAAAGCGCGCTGCCTCCTCCTCCCACACAGCAGGGGTTCCACTACAGAAGACCTTGGCTCGCACCGAGAGCTCATTTACATTTCAAGCGCCGTCTATAACTGCGAGCGATTTGATGTTTTCTCCTCTCTGCTTAGGAGTCTTATTTCTCCCTGGGCTAATTCCCCCCACCAGCCATCCTGTCTGTCTGTGCTGCGAACGCCAGGCCCTGGCTACTTCAGAAGTACTGCAAACCCCTCCTTCCTGAGTGGGTCTGCAGACTAGCTGGGTGGGTTGGTCCTGGACGCCGTGCCAAAACAGACGCCTTCTAACAAGAAGGATCTGGTTTGAGTCCGTGGGCACAGAGGAGAGTCCAGGGCGACAGCACCCAGGGGGTGGGGGTGCAGGGGTGGTCGTGTGGTTGTGAAACACACAGGTTTGACAATAGACAAGGTCCCTTGTTTCCGGATGAAAACAACAACAGACAGTCGAAAAAACACGTAGAATGGCTTATTTAGTCATCAAACTGGGTTTAACCACAAGAACGCACAGAGCTTTCACGTTGACACATCCACCCACACTATCTAGTATCTACAGTATCTACAGCATCTGACTTTCGACGAGCAAACACGCTATGTTTGTTTTTCTATGATCTGCTTGTGGATCAGCAGAGGCCGAGGGAGCGGCATGTGGCCCGGTGTGGTGGCGTGGTGGTGGGGCAGTGGGGCCACAGCCATAGCCCTCCACACAGCAGCACCAGGAAAAACCAGTTCCCTCACAAGGTCATTCTGCCCTGGGAAGCGATGACGTCTCTGTGCTCTGTAGACACAGGCTGCAACACCACCTCCTGTTTGTGCCTTTACTGTACGCAGTGTTTGTTTGTGTGTGTGAGTGTGTCTGTTAAGACTGGATATGTGTGTGGGAGTCTGAATGACACATCAGCTAGGAATTTGAAACCGTCATTGAAAATATTGTCTTTCAAAGAAATTGCCTAATATAAATGCAAGGCACGTGAACAAGAGATACACTATAATAACTCAGTCAATATCTCAGCATAATTTATATAAACTGGAGAGAGGTGATATATTTCAAATGCACTTGAAATGTAATTTCATGCAGTACACAGAAGAAGGAGGAGGAAATACTTCCTTTCCAAATAAAATAATGAACATTATTATCACTACATTCATTTGTTATTTGTTATAACATGAGAAATGGAGTAACGCTATAATTTGACAGATAATGGACTGCCAGTCAGCCCAAGGTGCGTTTTTTCAGTGAGTGCTTGTGTTGCCGCCAGTGCACTGCTGTTTGTGATGTGGTCATCCTTTTTTGCTTCACTATAGCTTTATTAGCGTTACAGCCCCAAATAGGTGGAAAATAATTCCAAGGAAAAACCCTTGGTTGGCTTAAATAAGAGTATATTGTGTATGGATACTTTTACATTTTTATTGCTGACTAATTGCTCACTTGCAGTGCATGATTATAGATATTTTATGACAATATGATATTTTAAAAGGTTAGTTGACAAATCAATGTGGGTCGATATTGACTTTGTAATAACTTAATATCATCACTACCCATTCCTTACGCTGTATGTAAGACATTTCTAATTGTAGGCAAAAAAATTAAATAAACAACAAGAATCATTCCAATATTCTGATATTGCTCTAACTTATCAGAACAAGTAGTCATTAACGTTTCATAAACGTTAATACAATAGGCTTCTAATGCAGATCCAAATTATATCAGGCTCCAACCTTGGAACAATAGGCTGCAGACTTCGGGTCAACAGTAATGAAGTCTAATGTAAGTGTCAAGGTTCAAACTTCCGAGTCTCTCTGCGTCTACGCACATTACAGCCTACAATGAACAGGTGCCAAGCATGAAAGACACAGGGAAAACAGGCCTTCTGCGCGAATGAAACAATATTGCAACATTTGTGGTTTAGACAACTATGTTGGCAATTGTATGGCATTGTTTACATGCAATGGATAAACCAAAGCCTAGATTAGTGGGGCAATTACAAAGATTTTAAAGAGATCAATGCAGTCTACACACTGGCAGTGGCCACTCACCCAAAATCCTGGTCCATGGATTTGAAGAAGAATTTGTAGCTATTGACAGGGCGATTGTTAAGGACATTTTTGAAATCCGCTAAAGTCACTTTTTCAGGAGAAACGGATATTTTCACTAAATAAGGAGTCTCCTCCTCATCTATGTGGTATATAATTTTGGTTTCCGCCATGAGAGTGAGGATAGGACAATCATTGACACAGGAAAGGAACAAGGGTTCGCAGCGCAATAATAAATAGGCCTGTTTCAAGCTATCCACAGAATAACATCCGAGCTATAATCTTGACATCGCTAATAAATATAACTGTAAAGCTCATGTCGGAAAACAAATAACCTTGCCTTGCACAAAGTAAGCGAAAAATACAGACATAATCGCGTTTAACTGACTGTATTCCTTCTCCTGTGTGTGCCTTGGTAGGCTACGGTGGCTCTTTCAGACCGTAATAGGCTAACAGGAAGGGAAAGACATCCTAGCGATCTGAGTTTGGAATATTTATATTGTTCCAGTAGTTTGTAAGACAGTGCTGTCATCTAGTGGTACTTTTTGGACACAGTTGCGCCTAGGAAACAAAGACATGGCCGTTTGGTCTAATGCGTTCAATATTTGTCCGCCACGACTGGGAGAGAACAAAGCAGCTTTCCTATCACTCATCCATCTTAGTTGAAAATGACTAATGCCGTACACACAGCGAAATCAAACGTAATGGTGAAACTAAAGGTCTATTTGTATTTTATATATCAATAATGTTATGCTATAATAAAGTGGTTGCTTCTAGTATCATTGTAAATTACTGTAACAGAAATTAGATTTCGTTATGCTGTTCAGCTCCACTTGAGACAGTAGGTGGTAGTATTGTATTGCATTGTAGCTAAAACAAAGGTAACATATGAAGATACTTCTTTCCTTTCGCTTTATAATATAATGTCTTTTTCAGTTGTGTAAATGACTTCATAGGATGATCATATTTTTCCGTATTATCTACGTGCAGGTAATTGACTACTACCATACAGACGAAAGTAGAAACAACACATTTTTTCAAGAACTCATATAGCCTATCTGGCACCACCGCCAGTAGTATACATCTTTAAACAGGATAATATTTTATTAGAGTGGAACTACATTCAAGTCATGTGTGTCTGAAAGAGAGATAGAGGGAGAGAGTATTTGTAAATTTTATTAGAACAAAATCTGTCTCCACACACAGTAAGTAGTCCTTTTAAGGCAAGATGAACATCAGTTTTGATCTGAAGCTAATTCGAAGCAGAAGATTGTGATTTAATAAAGTTGTATACATACATTACATAAATTCTGAAAATGCCCCATACAAATATACTGTATATTTATTTTACCACCTGGTTGACTTATTGTTATTGATTTCCTGAGATGTAGTGCACTGCCCTTATTTAATTTATAGATATTCCTTGTAATGTACATTTTCTCTATTAATATATAATGTATGTAAATTGCCAATATCATACCAAGATTTGTGCTAAACAGATTTTTTTTATCTTAGAATGCTCTGCATCAATACAAAAAAAGTGTACACTATACAGCATTAATGAATAGACAAAGCATGCATTTTGGTTACTAAACAATGGGGGGGAAAGTTTCTACATTGTTGAAACAACTGCATATCAAATGCAATTACATTTGTAAAAAGGAATAATAATAAGGAGTAATATATAAAAGAGTGTTGTAAAGCTTGTAGCACAGGGAGATACCCTCCTGTCTCTTTCAACATCTTATCATCGGTTTCATCGTTGTTTTTGACTTCTTCCCTCTCCCTGGTTCTCTGCCCTGGACCTGCCAGAGGCTCCCTTCATCAGCTCACTTCCATGGCTTCTCATCCATATCTGGAGACAGAGAAAGACGGAAAGAAGGAAAGGTAGGTAGGTAGGGAGGAAAGAAAGAAAGAAAGAAAGAAAGTGTTGATCAACACTGCTGACTGAAGCATTAAACAAGAGTAACCGTAAACTGCTTTTATGCTAGCATCAACATTGCCAGTGCGTTCGTGTAGTCAGTGACTCACCCTTGTTGCAGTCTTTGGACAGCCCAGCTCTCTCTTTCAGTAGGTTGTTCTTGTACTCTATGTGGAGACAGTACAATGGTGTGGTCAGTAGCCTTTTCAATGGTGTGTCTGTTCTTGGCAGCAACAACAAGCTACCAGATACAAAAGGTTTACCTTTGAAGTTTAAACACTTCACAACATTATGTTTTCCAACCTGATTTCAGGGTCTCCATGTTGCATGTTTTCATCTCTGTGTTCTGCAATGATAGTTCACCCCCCTTGGTCACATGACCCCTGTGAATCACAGTACCAGTAACAATCCAGCCCAGAGGTAAACAAACATGCTGGGAAATGCATCTGCTGCTCTCACAGGACTTTATAAAACACGTATCGCAGGATATGTTTTGTGCCATTCATACTCACCGTTCAGATCGGCGTACATCATATTCCAGCCCTGAAAGACAATCCAAAACACAAAACGAACAATTTATTACAACTCACAACACTCTTTCACACCAACAAAAACAAAAGGCCTCCTATTCAAAATTGTGCCAGAAAAAAATACCTGACTGATAGTAAGTCAGTTGCATTATGTTTTTAGATACAATAAGAAGAGGCTGGTAGAATACTAAGGGAGGACACACACACCATACCTCGCTTTCTGTGCTGTCGAGTGAGCACGATGACCCCCACAACAACAAATGCCAGGAGCAGGAAGGTTACCAGGATGTAGCCCAACTGCTGCAGGAAGTGACCTCGATGCTCAGGGAGGATGACGTTTACCACACTGGGTGTCTTCACCTCCTCCACTACTAGAGAAACGCATGGTATAAGCACGCGTGCACATACATACATACATACATACATATATACATACATACAGACAGACAGACAGACAGACAGACAGACAGACAGACAGACAGAGAGACAGACACACACACACACACACACACACACACACACACACACAGAGATAACAATTAAAAAGGTGATAAGCT
>JAVQIZ010205281.1:0-10584 GCA_036023535.2 Galaxias brevipinnis
AGTCGTTGTGCGATGGCTCTGTCAACATATTGTATCTATCCCAAGATGGATTTGGAGTTTTGGTGTGTGTGTGTGTGTGTGTGTGTGTGTGTGTGTGTGTGTGTGTGTGTGTGTGTGTGTGCGTGTGTGTGTCTCTGTATCTGGCCCTGCAGCAAACGAACGCTGCCACCTCCACTGTCAGTCCAAGGAGACCAGAGAAGTGGCCTTCATGCAGACCATGGTCATGGACGGCACACGCTGCTCCTACAAGGACCCCCACAGTGTGTGTGTGTGGGGGAGCTGTGAGGTGAGTGGGCTCTGCCTCCGTCGAGGTGTGTGTCTTCACAGTTTTGTAGCGTGTATTGTTCTGAAAACTGTGTGTGTTTGTTTTGGCTGTGTGTGTGTGTGTGTGTGTGTGTGTGTGTGTGTGTGTTTCTGTGTCGACAGAAAGTGGGCTGTGACGGGAAAGTGGGGTCCTCTAAGGAGGAGGATAAGTGTGGGGTGTGCGGAGGGGACAGCTCCAGCTGCAAGACCGTCAAGGACACCATCAACCGCATAGCCAAGAAACAAGGTACGCCACCCGCTAACACACTCACACACACACACACACCCAGTGAGTAGATCCCTATTCCACTGAAATACTGCAGATGAAGAGCCCTCTTACAACAGTCAGCAGCGCAGCAGAGGCAGGCCGACGAGCGGCAAGGACACGGAACGCTCCTGAATGGCTGTGAGGACGTGACAGCCGAGCACGTGCAGGGAGAGGAACGGGAGGGAGCGGGTCTCCGGAGCCTCCGCTCCAGAACTGTTTACGTTTCCACTTTGCTTTTTATGTATATCCTAGCTAGACAATGCCCTCTATTGGTCAAAGGCACACGGAAAAAAAAAAACTACCCAAAAGAGTACTTGTCAAAACGTTTCCATTGTGAGGTGAGACAAGCGTTCCAAAGGGTGTTGTCAGTCATGGAGACAGAAGCTTGTGTTTATAAGAGGTAGTGGATTTTTCAGTCCAGCGTGACTCTCGTGTAAATAACTATTGGATTCCCATGTGTGTTCTAGGTCAGAATTATCTATAAATACTGTATTTCCAGGGGAAAAAATAACAACTATGGCTCTGAGTCATACTATGGGCTGAGATGAGTAAAACATATACCTTACTTTTGGTTGGTGGAATTTATGGCAAACTGTGCTGGTCATTCTCAGGTTTCCTCAAAGTACTCGAAATCCCCAGAGGTGCAAGACATCTTCTGATCCAGGAACTGAAAGCAACCTCTCACATTTTGGGTAAGGAACTTGTGTGTGTGTGTGTGTGTGTGTGCGTGTGCATGTGTGTGCGTGTGTGTGCCTGTATGTATGTGTTGAGAGATATAATGAGGTCGTGGGAGAGTCCGGTGTTAAAAAGTGTGTGTGTATAATCTATGTCTCACCCTACTCTGTCTGCTCAATCTCTCCACAACAAGCGGTGAAGAATCAGGCTTCTGGAATGCTGTTCCTGAACTCGGAGGAGGATTATCCGGAGACGCGTGCGGTGATCGAGAAAGGAGTGGAGTGGGAGTATGAAAACGACCACAACAAGGAAACGCTTCAGACCACTGGCCCTCTGAAACATGGAGTCCTCATTATGGTATGCATACACACACACACACACACACACACACACACACACAAACGCACATCTTTTCCCTAATTGTCCTTAATAGTGTGTGGCCCATGTCTATTTCTGGTCAACTCTGAGGTGGGCGTAGTTTGGCTAAGCAGGGTCCGGTCTCTCTGCGTCCCTGCAGGTCCAGCTGCACGGGGACGAGGACGTGAACCTGTCCTATAAGTACATGATGAACATGGACGGCCAGTCGGCTATAGAGAACAACATGCTGGTGGAGGACAGCGCCTACGAGTGGGCTCCCAAGAGGTGGTCCTACTGCTCCAAGCCCTGCGGGGGAGGTATTTGAACGTAACACCAACCGGCACTGGAAGTCATTTGTTTGACAGTCTGTGTGATTACAACGGGTTAGAGGCTTTTGAATCAAATGTGTGTGTGTGCGTGTGTGTGTGTGTGTGTGTGTGTGCGTGTGTGTCGGTTTCCCCATCCAGGTAAGCAGTACATGCGCTACGGCTGCAGGAGGAGGGTGGACAGTAAGATGGTCCACAAGAGCTTCTGCAATAAGTCCAACAGCAAACCTCGGGGAGAAACCAGAGACTGCAACTACAAGGCCTGCCCTCCTCCTATGTGCGTCCTCCTCACCTACTTTACAACCCAATTATCTTCTATCGTGGCGGGTTCATCTTTTACGCTCGTTATTTTTGCTTCATATTTATGGAAATCTGTCGAAACAGGAAATCACAGAAAAGTAACAAATTAAAATAAAGATGCGCCTCTACAGCTTTTTTGAGGGAAGGTCATTGACTTGACAGACTGTTCAAAGTGTAACCTCCCCGTTGTCGGTGTGTCATGTTCCTGTGTGTGTCGGTGCGCCCCCAGGTGGGTGACAGGTGAGTGGCAGAACTGCAGCAAGGCGTGCGGGAAGACGGGCCAGCAGATCCGCTCCGTCAGCTGTGTCCAGCCCATGGACAACAACTCCACGCGCTCCATCCACAGCAAATACTGCAACGACAACCGGCCCGAGGCCCGCCGCGCCTGCAACAGAGACCCCTGCCCGGCCCAGTGGAGAGTGGGGCCCTGGACCCAGGTAGGGGACACCGGGATGGGTCGCCAGATTACATCAGCCCATCTTTAGATGACACACTGTGAGAACGCATAATGAAAACGGCTTGATTCTGAGGTGTCACCTCTCCGCTTGCTAACCTTTGTGTGGGTATGTGTGTGTGTGTGTGTCTCGGTGTGTGTGTGTGTGTGTGTGTGTGTGTGTGTGTGTGTGTGTGCGTACGGACCGCAGTGCTCGGTGACGTGTGGGAACGGGACGCAGCAGAGGCAGGCTCTGTGCCACACCAGGGAGAACACCATCGGCCTGTGCCTGGACAGCAAGCCTGACACCATCCGAGTGTGTCGCCTCACCCCCTGCGCCAGTGAGCACTGTTCACCTAGAATGATTCCAATCGCTCACATATTTATACATATATACCAGTAGCTATATAGATTCATGAAATTATGCAACTGATTACAGTACTTTGCAACCATTGCACCCGGACAACAGCACTTTGTATTCTGAAGGGTAGGCTGGAGGCAGAAGTTCTCTCTGTTCTCTCAATCGCTCTCCCCCCGGTGTCTCCTTGTGTCTCCACAGAGGGCTCGTCGGACCTGAACAAGAACGGCAACATCCTGATCCAGTGGCTGTCCCGGCCCGACCCCAGCTTCCCCATCCAGAAGATCTCCTCACGTAAAACCTCCCTCTATAGCTCCCAGGCCGGGCTCCATGGCAGCATGTCTGTCCTGTGCTGGGCTCTGCCCCTCTCTGTCCTCCTGTCCCTGCAGGGCCGGCCCCGGCTGGCCCCCTGACCCCCCTGCCGCCCCCGTGCCTGTGCCCACGGCCGCGCGTGAGCGGCAGCTTTTGCTTCTCTTCTGGGGGTGGGGGAAGGGGGATGTTGTCTCTCTCTCGGTGTCTGAGACGGCTCTGACTGAAGGGGGAGGTCTCTGGCTCCTGTGTGTGCTGGTTGGTTCTCTCTCTCGCTCTGTCTCTCTCTCTCTCTCTCTCTCTCTTATCTCTCTCCTTTGTGGAGCATTGTGTTGTAACCGCTGGCCAGTTGAAAACTCAAAAAGAATTTAACATAAAAAAAACAAAAAAAAACTTTGTGACGCGAAAGGAACGGGGAGCGAAAAGGCGAGCGGGTTTTTGGATTGGCGACTTTTTGGAGGCGGTGAGGGCAGCCAGTCAGACGTGGGCGCCACCTCTGTGATCGGCAGCCATGTTTTGCGCGAGCTAGCTGCGTGTTGTCATGGGTTACCGCTCTTGAGATGCGGCTGCGATTTTTCTTTTTCAGCGCGCCGCCATCGCAGGGAGCAACAGGTGTGAAAATAACAAAGAGAACAGTAAAAAAAAACAACGATAGAAGAGAAAAAAAAAATGTACAAAAAAATATGAAAGCTTTATCGTGAATGTGATCTTGTCACAATGAGGACATCTTTGCTAAAGTGCTCATCTGACATCCTGGTTCCATTCTGGAATGAGAGGAGGGGGTTCCGTCTCATTCTGGGTTCCATTTGCAGTGACAGGAAGTCAGCAAAGGGACAGGAAGTGGCATAGCCAAACCTTTTGTTTAGGGAGAGATATATGGTACTGTGAAGGCGACGAGTGTTTTGCAGTGAAGGGATCTACGGCTAATAAAACAGGGTAGTCTGACCATGTGAGGTTGCTTCCCATTTCACCTCATCCTCAGCCATCATCTCTTTGACTGTTATAATAAAGTTCAATAAATGCAGCTTATTTGTGCTTGCAAACTTTAAAACAAATACATCTATAAATATATTTGTATTTAAATATATATATATATATAAATATACATATAAATCAAAATCTATATGAGTAACAATAATATTAATAACATTGTTTTACCATGAATAAGCTGTAGCTTATTTGCCTAAAACCTTTTGAACTGCTATTGATCGCTTAGATCCTTGACTGTTATGTGTATTTTTTTATTGATTTGACATTATTACAGAAGTACATATTTATTAGGTGCAGAGTAAAGCGTTTCGGGGGAAGGGAGTAGACCTATATTATGCAGGACTTAGTCAGTTTGTTGCCTCTCCATTTCTCAGATGGATAAGTGATTTACTGTTGCTCCTTGTTTTCAGTTTTTGTCATGCACGTTTGCATCCCTCACCTTTTGCGCGTGCGTATGCATGTTTAGCGGAGCGTACCTGCATGCGAGTGAATTTGTGAATGCGTGAGCGAGCAAGTGAACGTATGTGTAGGGTAGGTGTAAGTGACTGAGTGAGAAATGATTGAGTAATCTTAAGTGAGTATAGAGTGTGTGTGTGTGTGTGTGCGTGTGTGTGCGTGCAGTGTGCGTGTGTGTGTGTGTGTGTGTGTGTGTGTGTGTGTGTGTGTGTTGGGATGCGTGGCTCTGTGTGATTGATTCTTCATTCGGGCTTTTAGTAGACAGTTCAGATACAGAAATACCTCATAAACCTTCATTTGAGAGCATCCAACCTTTCTTTTACTTTGTCGTGAACAGTAGACACATGAACAATGCCTTATCTTGGATTGAATGTAATGGCATTTATCTGTGAAAGAGATGGCTTTACTCATTCAACGTTTTATTAATCAATCCGAATAAAGGCAGCTTCAAACCAACTGACAAACTCACATGCCTACCATCAAACCAACCAACGTGGCATTTGGACTGACGTCTGACTACCGGGAACGGTTTACAAAAGGGCCTAGGGTATCGACACACATGGCATCTAGAGAAGAAAAAAAAACACTTCAGACTTTGTCATTGTATTGTGATCACATATTTCTGTTGTGACTATGTAGCGAGCTATCCGAGGTTTCCTGCTGGAGTTGGACAGTACAAGACCAAGCCAGACCTAGCAGTGCGTTACTGTATATAAACATTGGTGTTGACTGTATTTAATAATGTTCATGACTGTTATCTTCTTACTTAAGGATAAAAAAAAAACTATAATATTCTATACTATGGGTAACTGTTTTGTGGCTTCACTGGCCTGCTGTGTGGGGCTGGATATTGTTGAGCTAACGTTGGGGAAACATTCAGATGGACTACGTGCACTGCGTCTATATGCACTTTGATTTATCAGGGAAAATGTATTAATGTTTTGTAAATGTTTCATATGACACTTAACGTGCCATTCCAGTTTTTACATCACCATGGGAATCCTGTATTTTTTTTTGTTCAAACAACAAACCTTATTATTTATGTAACTTATTCATTTTATCTCTCAATTGATAAACTGATTGACTGGTTGATTTCCAAGTAATGAAGTGTTTTACCAAAGTGACTGTGAACTTGTACCTTTCGATACAGTTAATTTATTTTTCTTATGAAAAGAATATATCTATATATCGAGGGGGGCGTACATCTCATTGGTTAAGTTACTGTCATTATCAACTGCAAAA
This sequence comes from Galaxias brevipinnis, assembly GCA_036023535.2. Lineage (NCBI taxonomy): Eukaryota > Metazoa > Chordata > Actinopteri > Galaxiiformes > Galaxiidae > Galaxias > Galaxias brevipinnis. The sequence goes on from JAVQIZ010205281.1 coordinate 6,018, forward strand.
GTTATATGAATAAAATATGTTTTAAAAAGTGCGCTATTTCTCTCATTTTGAGATTCACTACGGTTTGGTTTTGTGTCAGTGAAAATCTGTGTGGCTTACTGTTGTTCACTCAAACCTGTATTCATTCATTATGATCTGGAACGGGTTCAAATAAATGAACTATGCCATGATGTTGACTGATAAAAGTCACCCTGGGCCTTTCACAAAAACTACCTGTGACTGCATATCAAAATGGATTCCTAAAGAGAAATCCTACGATTCTGTTTGTATTTTTTACTTTTTGAAAGCAAATTCCAGCCGTCTTTTGTCAACACAAGAGGGGCAGCTGTTCTTCCTGTCCACTGCCTATGGACTAATGTATTGACTGCCGTAGACTGATTGCTTGGGGATTATTTCTTCTTCCTTCCTTTCTGCATCTTCTGCTAATGGTCTGCCTTACTACCTTGGTCACTTAACGCCACACACACACACACATACACACACACACACACACACCCTCAAATGCACGCACAGAAACACATTTACATGCTGAAACACATTCTATATTTTGCAACCGAGTGATAATGCAAACACAAACACATATTTTCTCCGTCCCATTGTATTGCTTGTATACACATGTGCACGCAAACACACACGTACACACACACACACACATACACACACACAGCCGCGCCCAGTCTTAGCACTCTGTTTTCTCCCCTGCAGGCCAGCGTTGTCATGGAGACCGGTCGGTGTTCTGTCGAATGGAGGTGCTGAAGCACTACTGCGCCCTGCCGGGCTACCAGCGCATGTGTTGCAAGTCCTGCAGCAACGACACCGTAGCTGAGCCTCACCCCAACTCCAGCTCCACCCTCGTACGCCCTGGCCAAGGCAAAGTTACAGCTCCTCCTCCACTCAGCTCCATCTCCACAGCCATCAGCACCGCCCAGCCTTTGGTTACTGCCGGTCCCGCCACTCTCAGCCCGTCCACCCTCCCACCCACAACCTGGGCCGCAAGCATTCCCAGGACTACACCCAGCGACCCCACGTATGCTCCGCACACCACCACGTCCACGGTCCCCACCTCTACCCCCAGGGCCACCCCCACAGCCATTGCTACCATGATGCCCGCTTCCACCCTGGCCAGCACTACTGGAGAGCCAGCCTCCACCCATCCCGTGACATTATCCTCCACCCCCCCGATCTTCATCCCCACCAAGCCCATGACCCTATCCACCGTAACCCCCAGCAGACTGAGGACCACCACTCATCCTGCACCGGTGACTGCCCCCAAAATAAAAGGTAACAGCACTCACTTGCTTGTCAAGCCTCCCCTCAAGAACACCACCCACTCACAGACACAGATCAAACCAAAGAAGATAGGCCCTACAAAAACGAGTGTCAAAAAGGACATTCCACCAAAGAAAGGTCCAAAAAAGGATGTTCCACCCAAGAAGAAGACCCCACCAGAATCAGTTCCAAAGGAGAATACCCACCCTAAAATCAGCACTGCTTCCAAACCCAAGCCCAAAAAGGATATTCTCCCAAAGAGTACTCTGCAAAAAAAAAATACTCTGCCAAAAAACAATCCACAAAAGAAAAATCCCCCTCAAAAAAATCCCAAAAAGAATAATCCCCCTAAAACAAATCCGATCAAGAAAACGGAATTGAAGATTAAACCAAAGAAAGCTCCTTTACAAAAGACTACTCCCAAAAAAGATGCTCCGCCAAAGACTCCCAAAATGAACACCAAGCCAAAGACAAGCCCCCAAAACAACCAAAAAACCCAGCCAGATGTAAATCCACCAAAGAAGAAGACGAGTCCAAATAAGAAAACTACAACCCATCCCCCAGAGTACACTACATTCCCCAGCCCTCACATTACACCAGAACACAGTCGGACCCCGCGAGAATATCCTTCTTTCACCATGTCTCCTGGAGCAGGTTCATCCTCAACATCCCCCAGCATCCCCTTCCCTGACCCGGGTGTTACTGCGTTCGTTACCGACACGGTGGCACCATATGAAACTCCCCATCCACACGACACCAACGGCCCTGGAACCACAGCCCTCGTCCCATTCAGCCTAGACGACGTCATAATGCCTCCTCAGACCGTTTACTTTGACGACGCCACGGCCTATGCACCCTATGAGGAGGTCACGGCATCAGGCGGCGGCGGCGGGGTCACGGAGACCAGCGGAGCCAGCAGCGGTGACGTCACGCCGGCGAGCGGAGCCGTGCCCTACGGTGACGTTGCGGTGGCCAGCGGTACCGTGGTTTTAGCGGACGACCTCGCCGTGGTCGTCCCTACCGTTCGCGGGGACGAGAGGGACGTGACCGCCTCTACCTGGCTGGAGCTGCCAGAGTATTTACCTGTCAGCGCCACTGTGTCCGCGGTGACCTCCGTCGTCACGCCAACCTCTCCGTGGGCAACCGTCGCCGTGACGACCCCCCAGGGGGCCTCTGCTGCCGCGACCACGTTGCCCCCTGGTGGAGCGGAGGTGATCAGCGAGAACAACTCCATCGACATGCCCTACAACAGGGTCCCCGGCGTGGACGGAGAGATCTCCCAGAGCAACCTGATACCGAGACGTCGGGTGTTCCTCCGGGAGAGAACCAGGAACAAACGCATCCAGGAGCTCCTGGAGGAGAAGCGAAACTTTCTCCACCGAATGAAAAGGGGTGAGGCCGCGTTTCTCTTATAGAGATGACAGGTCTCCCAACAGACTGGGGTGGTGGAGTCCCTTTAATGTGCCACAGAGCTCTCTGCTACGTGATTTTTCCTTCCCAAACGCAATACAGACGCGCCCCTGCTGTTTCACACACGGCAGCGTCGGCAGCATGGCACACCGAACAGAACTGGATAACGAGGAAACCAAAGCCAGATGTCTTACATGGCTTCTTTGAATAAGAGAGCGTCCCTCTAGAATAGCAACTCTGCGAAACAATGGCGGATGTCAAGCAAATTGGCTTGTCTGTCAAGCGTAGTGATATCAGATGTGACTTCGACCATCTTTTTTTGATCAGCACTTTACAAAGCTATGTTTAATACCTCCAAACCTCCCGGCATGTTTTAATATTTGAAGACCTGAGGCACACACTGTAATAATTTGAGTCCAGTCAATTTGTCCCACGAGGTGAGGTTCAGAAAATTTAATTCCGTTCAGTTAATTTACGTTTTTTGATGTTCAATATGGTTTTGTAGCGTATTAGAACTTTTGAACCAAGACAAGCCTGTCCATCTTAATCATGACTGATTACTGTTATTAAATGGAATCATGTCTTTCTGGTGCTCAGGACTGCATTTGACTTGCTTAGGTAAGATATTCACACACCACTCAAAACACGAGAAAGGCACATTTAATATTCCCATCTGTACAGTGTGTCCTTATAACTTAAGAAACACGTCCATAAGAGGTTTGGAGGCATAGAAACATGTAATGGCAGAAAAGGACCCCAAATATGGCAATGACAAGAAATGAAAACAGTAATAAAGAATAAAGCCTTGTTCTGCTATCAGGTACATTTCCTAGGTAGTCCCCCTATCTTGGACACTCAGGGTAATGTGTAACTTAGTCCATAGCACCGAAATGTGCATCCAGGTCCATTGGTCTAGTAAAATAGCTTAATTCCACTGCTTATTGGCTTTGCCAAACTTAAGGTAGTATCTGGATTCTAGCTTCATTTGTTTAAAAGGTTCTATTTCTATACGATGACATTTAACTATATCTCTGGATTAACTATTTTTAACATGTCCTCAGTCTGCAACGTTTTTTTATATTAAATAAATAAATGTGGGTGATGTTAATTTTCTTCAAAGTGCTGATTTATCATTCATCTATGTGTCGTCTTCTGAAAAATGCCAGTACATCCATAAGATGTATTGAGTTCAAATAAAGACTTTTGTGCATTTAAATCATGCTGCATCATATTAAAAGTGTTCACTGCCATTTCTTATTGATGGTACATATCTCTCTCTCTCTCTCTTGCTAAAACAGACAAGGGGCTCACTCTGTACGATATATGTACATATGAATCAGAACTGGATGTGTAATATTTATTAAAGTTCATGTGGCTGTGGTGTTTTGCAAGGTGACTGAGTGTGTGTTGTGTCCTATGTTTTACGTTATAATTCAAAGACGTGTTTACCTTTTTTCCTTTGCACCCTTGGTGGATAACGGGGCTGACATCGCTGACATGAATGACCTACGTTGAGAAACCCCACACGCCATTAGAGGGAGACATAGTTTGTTGTTTTGATTCCAGAGGATATTCTGGGAGATGCACTCTGTAACCTTGTGTCTCACAGCTTTCTCTCGCTCTCTCTCTCTCTCTCTCTTTCTCTCTCTGTTTGTCGTTCCTTCCCTCTGTCTGTATTTAGTTTACCCGCTCACCCTTATGTTGTTACGTGCATTTTAAAGATGATATTGTCACACAATTGGTTTTTTTTCTTTGCCCTGCAGCTTACAAGCATTTCAATATACACAGGATAAGATGTTATAATATCCATTATGCCATATTCCAAGATGAGCACTTCAAAAGACAATATTTTAGAATGGACTTGGGTTGAGAGCAGATATGTCATTGG
>JAVQIZ010205298.1:0-17152 GCA_036023535.2 Galaxias brevipinnis
CCCCCCCCCCCCCCCCCCCCCCCCCCCCCCCCGCGCGTGGGTGTGTTGCTTTACAGGGGCATTGTGCTATGCTGAGCTAGGCACCATGATCACCAAATCTGGAGGGGAATACCCGTATCTAATGGAGGCCTTTGGATCCATAATGGCCTACCTGTACTCTTGGACCACTATCATGGTCCTAAAGCCCTCATCTTTTGCCATCATTGCCCTCAGCTTTGCAGAATATGCCTCAGCCCCATTCTATCCTGGGTGTGCTCCACCTGTCATTGTCACAAAGTGCCTGTCTGTTGCATGCGTTTGTGAGTGTTAATAATACTGGCTATACAAAATCTACACACAAACCTTATTGCATTACTTGCAGAAAATTCACTTGAGAAATTTCAGTAATATAGTTGCAAAAATTAGGTGGTGCTTTAATTTATTATTCTTTTCCTATATTCTTTTTGTTGTTGTGACTCTGTCAATTAGTTTTGATAGTCATTGTCAACTGTCTCAGTGTCAAGCTGGCCAAGTTTGTCCAAGACTTCTTCACGGCCGCCAAACTGTTCATCATCCTCATTATTGTGGTGTCTGGAATCGTGCTGTTGGCACAAGGTACTGCTGGCGTTCTCATCTATCAAGTAGGGGGGTTGTTGCATTGCTTTATAATTTTTCCTGGAAAATGTGTGTTCTGTGGTGCTTGTGCCTAGGAAATACAGAAAATCTGTCCAATTCCTTTGACGGGGCATCAAGCTCTTTTGGAGCCATCGGGTTGGCTTTTTACAATGGACTTTGGGCTTATGATGGATGGTAAGATTTCATGCATTTCTACTTTAATCACTTCTGCCATTGGAATGTGTGCATGTTATAACACCATAAATACCTTTCTTTATACTTTTCAGGAATCAGCTGAACTTTATTACTGAAGAGTTGAAAGATCCATACAGGTATTTCAACCTTGACCCCAAAAATCTTTATATATATATATATAATATACCCCAGAACTGAGTTTTCTTGTAATCAATTACTTTGATGGATGTCTGTCACAGAAATCTTCCATTGGCTATCATGATTGGGATTCCATTGGTATCAGTGTGTTATGTCATGGTCAACATCTCCTACTTCACTGTTATGACCTCAACTGAACTTCTGCAGTCTCCAGCTGTTGCTGTGGTAAGAATGGTGTTGTCATGGTGATATAGTAAATACGTAGCTTATCAAAGTTGCAATAGCAACACCATTTTAAAAAGTACCAATATGCAATAAAATTTAAATATATTTAAATGTAAGTGTAGCAATAATTGGGTCTGAGTTGAATTGTATGATTGCTACAGTCGTGATGAAATAAGTGTTCATTCTAAAGGACTTAGTGTTCCTTCTAAAGGACTTGTCTGTTCCTTTTTAGACTTTTGGCAACAGAGTGTTCTACCCCTTGAATTGGATTGTGCCTTTGTTTGTAGTCTTCTCCACATTTGGTGCTGCAAATGGGAGCTGCTTTACTGCAGGCAGGTCAGAGTGATAATGACAATAATAGTATTAGTAAACTGTAATATAAAATAATATGCAGAAAACACTATTGCATTCCTAAGTGTGAATGTCTATGTGGATTTAAATTTGAGTGGGAGTTCAGTTTATTGACATAAACCCACTTCCTTTTCTCCAAGGTTGACTTATGTGGCTGGAAGAGAGGGTCACATGGTTAAAATTCTGTCCTATATCAGTCTGAAGCGCTATACTCCTTCTCCAGCCCTCATTTTCAATGTGAGTTCTCTATTTTTATTGAGGGCACCCATTTCTCATTAACTCGATCTGACAGGCCAACATGACTGTTACATTCTAAAATCCATTTTCTGGAACCATTTGAGAGCTTATTTGAGTTTCAATTTCAGGGAATACTATCTGTCTTTTACCTAATTCCTGCGGACATCAACACCCTCATCAACTACTTCAGTTTTGCTCAGTGGGTGTTTTATGGCCTAACAGCTCTGGCTCTTATTGTAATGCGCTTTACCAGGAAGGAACTTAAAAGACCAGTCAAGGTAGAGTTGAAGTCATATTCATTTTTTTTCATACAGTGTTATTGATTTGCCTATACTATAATGCCAATCCTAGGCCTTGTATGCGGCTACTTTTCTTGTTTACACAAAATGTCTCACAATAGGAAACTGGAGAATCCAATGACAACTTCCACCAAAACATATTCTTCATAAACTGTGAATTTTATTGAGAATGTTATTAGGATTTATATCACACGCTATTTATTTTTGATTGTTCAGGTACCCATAGTCATACCAATCCTGGTAGTGATTGTGTCCTGTTACCTGGTCCTGGCCCCCATCATTGACAAGCCAGACTTAGAATACCTCTACTGTACTATATTCATCCTCAGTGGCCTGCTATTTTACTTCCCTTTTGTCCATTGCAAGTTCAGCTGGACAAGCAAGCTCATGAGTAAGTGCCTATTGTAACATTGCAAATATGTATTGCAGTTTTGGTCATTGTCTTTGTGTTTATGACATAAACATTTTAAGTCTGCTGTAGGTGGAATCATTCCGTTCGCTCCGGCACTCTTTATCTCGCAGTAATTGATACACGATACATCCCTGCCTGCTCTTGACCATTAGTAGAGATAATGTTGCGCTGTGTATGCAAATTGGCTGTTTTAAAGAGTACTTGGGTGCTAACCAGACAAGCTGGTCAATACTCACTGTCTCAGTGATTACAATCACATGTCATAACAATCGGTTCTGTTTGTAAAGTTTACAACAGGTACACAAATAAAGATTATTATTATTATTAAATGATTGCCATTATTGCATTTTATCCAAATGATCGCAAAAGAGGAGGGTTGCAAATCTTTGCACATACTGTACAGTACCTTTATCATTACCTGTGATTCCACAGGACTTTCACCTTTTATTTATGTCCCTTGTAGGACCAATCACCATGCATCTGCAGCTACTCATGGAAGTGGTACCTCCTGAGAAAACAAGTTGAGAACAAGGTTAATTCACAGCCTCAGCATGGACTTGTGTATTGGGATAGCGTGCCATGAGACAGCACAGAGCAAATCGTGAAAAGTGATTGATCTTTTTCTCATATGGTGGGGGAATGTTATAGACTTGAAATTAAAATAAATGCTAAAATAATGCTTTTTAAAATCTTCTCTTGAAGATAAGGCAGTAGACTTTGAATGTAGAACTCTATTCAGTTGCTTTGTTAGAAATGTCCATTACCTTTTTCACATCTTATGTATTTTATTGGTTCTGCTAACTGTTTAATTAGCATTTTGTACTTTGTTTAAAATTTTAGAACAATTCCAATATTACAATTTCAATCATTTCATTATTTTATAAACATTTTCCGCTATTCAATATTGTACAAATAAATAAGTTGTAACTATAAAATATGCTTCTACATTATTCAGATTTTTTTTAATTTGGCCACTAAAAGCAAGTATGAACCTACGGAGCCACGGAGGTGACATGACAGTCTGTCTTCTTTTTTTTTTATCGCGCGTGCGACTTATAACTCGAACGCGCGCTTTAGTAAATCGCACGCGCGAGATACTTAACTCCACGCGCGAGATAATTAACTCGCACGCGCGAGATACTTAAGATTTTGTTGTAGTAAATCCCGCAAGGTGTAAGCATCTTGCGCCTGCGATTTAAGTATCTCGCGCGTGCGAGTTAAGTATCTCGCGCGTGAGAGTTAAGCATCTCGCGCGTGCGACTTACTCAAGCTTTATAAAAAAGACTTTCATGTTAGCTCCGGAGCTCTGTTTGAATCAGTTGAAGGACGTTTGATAAATTATTGACGTTAAAATGAGGTTCAGCAATTACGATCTAATAAAACAACATGTGACTGATGTACACATGCACACTTAATTTGTGTTGCTATTGCATATAGGATCGAATCTTAGAGGGATGTGTTGTGCAGTTAGTGTAGATACCATAACACGTGTACTTATTTATAATTCCACACGTTGCCTATTTATTTCAAAGCATTTCCTTGAATTTAACACCACAGTTTAAATATTATGTTGGTCCTCCAGCCAGTAGGTGGCGCTAAAAGCTCGAGACTATCGGAACTCAATTTCTATCTCACCTTGACTTTCCTCCCATGTGACAAAACAAACTTGGTAGAGAATGTTTTGATAAGAGAAGCCATTAATTATTTAAAATAATGAATACAGCTCTGAAGCATTGGAAAGAGGCTGCGACAGTAATACTCGCTGCTGGCAAAAGGCATGTCGACAAGTTGCCGATGGGTGCTGACGAACTGCATGGCGCATCAGTTGTCAGTAGGAGAGAAAACTTGCTACACAAATCCGCCTTTGATTACGAAGTTCTCTTGTTAAAACGAAGCCGCAAAAGCGGCTTTATGCCAAATGCATACGTCTTTCCTGGAGGTTTATTGGAGCCCTCTGACTTTTCAAGGGAATGGCTTGAAATATTCAAAGAATTTCGGTCCTTACCTTGCTTTGGGTTGACACCTGTCAAACAGTCACCGGAGTCAAGACCACCTATCTTTGCCACTGATCGAATGAAACTAGGGTCACCTATTCCGGGAGACGTTGCTTTACGTATTTGTGCTGTAAGGGAAACATTTGAGGAGTCTGGTGTACTGTTGGCTGTGCCAAAAGGTGAAAAAAATTGTTGGTTGAAAACATTAAATAATGAGAAAGACGTTGTTGATCACAATTTGCAAAGCGTAAATGAGTTTTGTGACCAAAATAAACTCGTTAAATGGAGAAGTATTGTAAACGAAAATCCCTCAAATTTTATCAGAATGTGCAGAGAGCTTGAATGTATACCCAACATTTGGGCTCTTCGGGAGTGGGGCAATTGGCTGACTCCTACCGGCGTCAATGGGAAAGAGAGAAGGTATGATACTGCTTTTTTCATTTGCTGCTTGAAGGAGACACCCCACACCCTTCAAGACGAAAAAGAAATAGTGGATTTTAAGGTGAATCGATCATTAGTTATCTAACATGCTGTGTCAATGGAGTTTACCCTTTGTTCTTACTATGATACCATTCCGCACTCTACTTTTTTTTCAGGCACTGAATCCTCATTCTTTGTTAATTTCAGTGGTCAACACCTGCAGAAGTACTACACAGCTACCAGGCCCGTGAGTTGTGGATAGCACCTCCACAATTTTATGACCTCAGCCGCATGTGTCGGTTTTCTTCAGTTAGCAACCTCCACAGCTTTGCTTCCCACCGTGCCATTGAAGGCTGTGAACAATGGTTGCCTGTCCGCCTGGTGATGGACCATTGCTATATATCAGTCTTGCCAGGTGCCTGTTTTCATCTTACCACATTTGTCCCTCCAGAGACTATTCCGAAAGTGTTAGATACAATTATAGACTATATTGGTTGAAGACTGATGGGATGCATCTAAATTGAAATTCAAACAATATTTATTGAATCTAATATTACATTTTGTGTGTCTGTGTGTTCCTATCTCAACAGGGGACCAGCTGTACACAGAGAATGGCTTAGGTCAAATAGAGGTGACAGATATTAATCTGGGAGAAGCACAGAATGAGAACTATGCACTCCACCGCATTGTATGCCTTGACTTGTACACGGCTGCTGTGCAGATCAACATCAAGCCCAAGTACAACCATCTTCTGCCATTGGGAGGCCCCATTGTGAGGCATAACACTAAAAGTCAGCTTTGACTTATTATACAGGCACCACCTTTTTCTTTCTGTATAGTGGGCACTTTCATGATTTTACATAGTTATTTTTCAGACCTCACATTTTTATGAAACAATGGTGATTTAACAAACCTTTGATAATGAGACAATGTAATAATAGTTACGGGTTATAAAAACGAGATCTAAGGTATTACATGTTATCTTATTGTTTGTACATGTTCAGCTGCTTAAAATAATACAAGTTTTAGGCCAGTGGTCCCTCATCAGACATGGACTTTTAATAGACACAACGTGAAATTTAAAAAAATTGCGTTTTCGTTAGCAGTAAATTATATGCACAAACAGTAAAAATCTTTTATGGATAAAACAAGAATTTTTTGTTACCTTGTGAACTACAATGGTGCCAACCTTTGCAGTAGTTGACCAGCCATGAAAATGCATGGGTAAATTATGTGAGGGCTGATTTAGCACTATTGCAAGCAGTGTAAATTATTTACAATAATATTGTCTTTACTGTTCTTTTTAAGTGCAGATTTTGTTTTGATTATTTTCTCCGTCTCCTTCACTAGTTTCTTTACCAGCCTTTTGGATACCCTGTAAGTGAGTATTATTTTAGCAAGCAGATTAAACTAAATTGATGTTGATGTTAAAGTTTCATTCTATTTAACAAAAATGTACAGACTTTACATTTTTATAGTTTAAGCCATCATTTTATGTCTTAAGCTAAAATCAAGGAGTTGACAACTGAAGAAGTCACAATGTCAGTTCCTATCATGGCGAAGAACATCCCAGTAATTATATCATCATAATACCAACAGTAGTGATGTATAACCACTTTCTTGACCTAAAACCTTATTCCAAAATGTAATCTTTCTACAAGTATATATTTGACCCAAACATAATTTACTTAAATTACAGGGTTTGGGTTGATTTGTATTTTTAGTATTAAGTCAGAAAAGTTGTTTATTTTTCTGATAGCGTTGAGCTATTTCGAGCTCATGTCAGTCTATTGCTCAGAAAGTCCACTCTACTGACCATACTATCTTTGATTAGTGAACCAGCTTGTCTTGGAAACACTGTAACAAACTTTAGAAGCTATATAGAGTTACACAGCTAGAAAACATGATGAAAACTTATCAGCTGGTTGAATATTGCCACTACTACTGCAATCATCAGTGTTCCATACAGCTTTGATCATAAGTACACATTTCCATCCTCTTTGTCATAGATTAGAATGCTTGAGGTCACAAAGGGGGAGAGCTACAAGGGTGAGTGCAATCAATGCAAGGAAAGGGAATGGAAATGCTCTTTAATGAGACTGACTTGTTCTGTCATGTACGTGCAAATCAGAGCAGATTCAAATTGACTTTGCTGCCCACTTGAGTACACACTTCATTCTGAGGAATGGAAAGTAGAGGTAAATCTTCAGTATGACATAGTAATAATGTAAAAAAATGTGCCTTATTATTATGGCCTATGTAACAGTAGTTTCAGCAATTTATATTTCGGTAAGAATTTTTTGCATATTATGTCCTATTTTTTAGATTAAGCCTTTCACTATGTTTTCTGTACCATTGAAACCTACTGTTTCTTGGAATACACTCTTGTATTTGTACTGATTATTTAAGAACAGGACTTGAAATGTTACTGTAACACTTCCTACGTTGATTACATCAAAATAAAATACATGTGCCTTATGTTTATAAATAAAACCAAACCTATTTTAAGGTTAAACCTCATTCCTTTTTAGTTAAGTTTAACCATCAGCAAGTTGAGTCCTGTTCTGTCCTCCTGCTTTGTACTGGATGTGTGTTGCCATCTGTCTGGTCGCAACACCCACTTCTACCATATACCACACACCTCCATCTGTGAGTGTGTAAGCGTGGGATGACAAGAATTGGGTGCTGAAATTGTGCAGCACCCTCTACACTGTCAGCAGAAGCTGTGTGTATTGTATCCATGGCAACAGGCCTGGGTACCTACCTGCTCAGTCCAGATGTGATAGTTTCTCATATTATATGCAAACTATGTAGTTTTTTTTAGGAAACGGTGTGAGATTCAAGTGATCAGAATAAAAATTACCTTGAACTGTTTGTAATTGGTCCAGGTTTTTACCAATGTAAAGTCCAAAGTGGTATTCATCATAAATGTGTGTCTATTTTAACGCGCTACAGTATGTCAACAATAGCTTTCATTTAATATTTGAAGCAGTTTAATTTGAAAAAGAAAAAACAGATATTACATCGTGCTAAAAAAAAGCATTCTCAACTGCAGTGAAGTGAGGGTTGGCACACAATGCTCCTCTACATGTTTTCAGATTTTGAGGAATGAAATTTATTTTAGACATCTACTGTATGTTATTTAAGTTTGTTCTTTTGTTTCCTCATTAGGCTATGTTTAAAATATCACCTTTATTTTTACATTTGATGTAAGCCAGTTGTGAATTTAAAGTGTTTTAATACATTGTTAAGAGTACCATAATATGATAAAAATAAATGTTAAAAAGAATTGAACCATCCTAAAATTATTGTATATCACAAATGAAGTACTTCTTAAACACTGTTGCCTATTTAGAAACACTTTGAGATCCTATATTTGTTGCATTGCAGACTTAGAGGCTGAATAATTACATACATCTAGCCTCACCAGGTAGAAAGGATGTATTTAAATAGTAACAATTTGTCAGCTTCTCATTTAGGCTTACATAAAAAGCACATAAATAGAAACTAATAGATAAGAACTAAGAAATGATCAAAGCAGTTTTCGTGTATAATTCAGGATTTCCATCAGTTTAAGGATCTATTACTACAACTGTTTTGGGAGTTTAATTGTACTGTGATTTGGTTTTCCTTTTCTACATTATATCTTTTCACATTTTCCCATCTTTTGGGTTTCTGGAGTAAGACAGCTCCCTCATGACAGCAGCAATTACAGCTGCCTGTTATTGTTGGACTCTTACCAATTTTAACCCAGTAAGACCTCTGCTCCCTAACATGAAGCTTTGGATCGGACACATCATAAGCAGTGTATTTTTTTCACAAAATACCCACATTATCTGACCAGCTTCTTACCATTACCCCACTGCATCCTTTACTGAAAAGCTTGTCTTGAGTAAATTTTCCTAATTAAGCATTGCCTGCTTTTATAAACTTCTTGTTTGTTCCTAACTTGTCTCAAGCAATAATACTTGTTTTCAAAACCAGTGTTAGTGATCCTATTACTACAGAGTATTATTCTGTTCTTGAAAAATCTAAGCACTATTTAGGCAGATGAAAGTTTATGTCTGTACTTGTACTCTTTAGCTCCTGATCTAATTTTTTCACCTAGAGACACTGGGCTACTTAAAGTCTTTACTTTTGTGGCCAGTGTGAACCAATTTAACTTTAGTCATTTAAGTGCTAAATGCTATTACAGGGTCTTACACCTAATCACGTTAGGAAAGTAAAGCAACATGTACCCAAATTAACCTTGGCTGGTGAGGATGATATTACGTTTGGTGATTTTACATAATTCCTCCATTTGCTCAACAGGGATCTTTTACCCACTGAGTATTTTGATAAAAAGTAAAAAAGTGTAAGTTGAAATGTTTGATTGAAATTGATAGCACCCTATTATAAAGTATACAAAACGTTTTACAAAGTTTGCAACAATAACAATACTATTTTTTTAAATTTTATTATAATAAATATACTCCATTGTATGTACACTATTTGAAACAGGAATAGTCAACACCTGTTATTAACAAAACCACTAAAGGCCTACACATATTGCAATGTATATCCTATATTTAAACATTGCTGAACACACAGTTTGTGAACACATTACAGAAAAAAATACTTTGCATTCTAATATGTCATTCATTTTTCAAGTACATCATTGCGATGCTATTACGGTGAGAATAATTTATATTTTATCTTTGAATTACAAAATGTTACCATTGTTTTGTGTTATAGTCATTATGTGTCCTTTTTATAATCATGTTGTGCATTCGTTTGGGCATGTGCAGTTGTAGGCTGAAGAGATACTTCATGCTTTGTGGCTATTACACTGTGAAACACTGACAGAAACACTGTCCGGTCAGCTTCTGTACTGAAAGAGTACATATAGAATGTACAAAGTATCAGTTTTCACAGGTCATCCTGCTTAAAATAGTGATATCTTCTGATTTGTTTTGTCTATAATTTGGTGTTGCAATTTCTAAGAAAACAGGCTTTGGCTTGTTATGCATGAGGTTTCTTACTAATCCACTAAGATTATGTGCATGCTGTAGCAATACTAAAACAGAGGTTGCTAGCCACTGTTGAATACTTTTATAATATCTTAAGCCTCATAGAATTTTTTTTTTTATTAAACACTATTATACTTATTATTCAACCAAGATAAACATTCATGTTCTCTCTTTTTATTACACACAGGTTTGTGGTCTAAATTAATCTAGTTGTAACTTCCCATATATGTTCATAAACTTCTACGAGGCTGAATAATTGATACCATTTTTATCCTTTTGTTTTAAAGCCCTTTTACAACGTTTTCAGTTATCAATTAATGTGTTGGTCTTTTGCTCAACAATAGTGTTCCCTGGACACATAGCCTACAGGGTCTACCAGAGATGTGATTTGTGAATTGATTATTTAAGGCGACCTCAAAGGTTAATAACTAAGTATCCTAAAATACCAGCAATAAGTAAAATAGCAATGAATATAATTCCTGCAAATAATGCCATAAAGTTATCACCACCTTCCACCCCATCTTCTTTAGGTTCTTCTTCACAAATGGATATTACTCCTACGGATGAATTTCCTACACTGAGAGTAGACTTCAGCTCCGCACCGGCCTCTTGCTTTGCCTCGACCGCCCAAGGTGCTACTTGTACTTTCATCTCCATCTCCTCCATCATCTGGCCCACCTGAGTTATTTCCGTTTGGAGCTCTTTGAGGTCTACGGTGTCTATGTTGCTGTCGGCTTCGTACTTCATGTTCTGCACGCTCATGGCCCGGGCCGCAACTGTGGTGGTGCTACCAGTCATCCCTGTTTGGATGAGGTGTCTCGTCGGGACCTTAAGAGGAAAGTCCTGCCCGATCTCCAGAGACCTCTTCATGTCCACATCCAGAAGCTCCATACTGCTTGAAAATAACACCCATAGCCGCTCATACTCAGCTCGATCCTCTTTACTTATGCTTTTATCTTTAAGTAAAGCTGTCAATTTTGTCCTGTTGGCCACAGCCAGCTCCTGGGCCTTTTTGCGAGTTTTCTTCAGCTCTTCACGCAGGTTCTGCGAATCCGAGGTGCTCCCCATAGCGATCACCAAATGCCTGTAGCAGGCAGTCACTTTATTTAGAGCGTCCAGCATGGTTTTGCATTCGTCTTTCCCCATTGTTGTAAAATATTGCTTATATCCCCAAAAGCAAAAAGCAAGATATTAAACTGAAATAGATTTCGAGTCTTTCGATGGTGATTTAAAAAATTCTATTTTGTTAATTTCCACCGGAGAACCTTGGGCGCACACATCCACTCAACACTCTCTTCAGAGCAAATTCCTCTTTGTCCATTTTCCTTCCTGTGTGCGAGCGAGAAGCTTGGAAATGAATGAGTGCGTAAATGGTCTTTCCAATTTGAGAGTACACACCTTCAGGACTGCTATGTCTCAGGTATAGATGTCAATATTACAACCCGTGTTTTGTAAGTAACGGGCTACAGGCCTGCATAAGATGCCTATACAAATCCAGCTACAGGTGGCACAACATCCGTGCAACCATGGGACTCGCGCTTTTAGCAGTTTACGCCGGCCATAAAGAATAGTCCATTAGTTGATTATTTTAGAAATCCACATCTGGTAGACATATATTGTTAGGCTTCGTTCTCGCCGAAAACCAGCCATAGACGTGACACACAACGTATCACTAAATAATGTAGAGCAAAAGAAAATCCTGGCTTTATCTCTTTGAGGGAACTGTCCACTTCAGCACTCTGCTCGACTATGTTTAAATACCTCTAAGCGCCTTTTGTGGTCACATGCGAGCGCAACAAGATGGAACCATTCAATTGCAAGCACTAGGACTCTGCTTAAAGGATCCAACGGCTTGTCTGATTGGTTAGTCATAAAACATTGCAATAGATGCATGACATGATTGGCTGGCTGACCCGCATAGGTAGTGCATGTGTTGCTTTTTGTCATCATTTAGTAGGCTATTTTAAACACATTTACTTTATTTTTCTTCGTTTCCTTTTTTTAAAGAAACAGTTGTGTTCATCTGATATTATAAACGCTTTGCATCTATCACTTAACTTCAGCATTTACGTCTTCTATTCTTACTCGCTGTTAATACGGATGTGTGCGTGTGATTGAGAGCGCGCGAGTTTATGTTTGCGTGTTTGTGTGTGAGCGTGTGTACGTGCGCGCGCATGTGCGCGTGTGCCCGTGTCATGCAGTATGTGTGACCAGAGATTCCAGCAGTTATCCATTGGCTGGCCAGTGTGTTATCTACTTGGGTGATTCCTGCTGGGTAGTGAGACAAGAGGATGTGCTGTTTGGGTTGCCCTTTTGCATTATTGAAGCGGATGGAGCCTAAAGATGCAGCAGCAGCTGAAGATTCTGGCCAATGGCTTGTAAGCACAAGTATGGCGATGCATAGTTTGTTTTGAAAATTACAACACTTGTTGGTTGATATGTCATGATACATTTGTTTGGATTTATAAGTTTTTTGTTTGTAGTGCAAAATTTTTTTTTTTTTAAATACTGTCAAATGTATCTTCTAGTCAAAGAGTATAGCCTGCAAAAGAAAGTCTTATAATTTGATCATATGAGGTTAAGGGAAATACTGATACATAGTTATCTACATGTACTATTTGCATTTAACGTTTTAAATAAATATATGGACAAAATACATCACTGTCTTTGGTTTTCTAGACCAAAAATGAATATGTAAATTTATTGATGAAACAACCTAGGGCTAAGGGAAGTAATGCATTCAATCTGCAACATACAATTTTTTTTATCTAATTGTCTTTCTAATTCGCCTTTTTAGACATGGCATGTGTCCCTCATATCTATTCATATCATTTGGGGTATAAAATTTAACCTTAGACCCACATAACTTGATTGATTATTGCAATGCTATTCTTTCAGGCATCCCCACCAAGCTACTAAACTGGCTACAAATAGTGCAGAATTCGTCTGCTCGTATCCTCTCCCACACCAAGTCCAGTGACCACAACACCCCATCTCTCATCCAACTACACTGGCTCCCTGTTCAATAACACATTCAATTCAAAACTCTCATGCTCACCTTTAAAGCCCTGCATAATCTGGCCCCCACATATATATCTGACCTCCTTCAGGACTATACCCCCTCTCATTCCCTGCACTCCTCCTCGTCTAGCCTTCTGACCATTCCCCCCTCAGGCCTCAGCACCATGGGTGCTAGGGCTTTCTGCTGTTCAGCACCCAGGCTCTGGAACGGCCTTCCCCCACTTATCTGACAGTCTGACACTTTATCATCCAAGTCTCAACTAAAAACGAATTCATTCCAATTGGCTTACTCACTGTAACTGCACCCTTGTACTTTGCCCGGCTGCCTCCCCTTGTTTATCAGTGTTTTCACTAATGTGCCATAATTGTTTCCTACCATACACCCCCTTTTGTATTGTTACTCTGTTGCCGAATTACTTTTATTTGATATTTTATTTTATATTTTACATTTTCATTTATATGCCTTATTGTAATTATAATATTTACTGTAAGGTGACCTTGAGTGTCTTGAAAGGCGCCCTCAAATTAAATGTATTATTATTATTATAACAGCATAGCTTTCTCTATTTGAAACTCAATCTGTTCTTAATGTATCCATTTCCAATTTGAGAGTACACACCTTCAGAACTACTTGATCTCAATGCCAATATTAATCTGTGTTTGTATGTAACAGGCTATAGGCCTGCATAATATGTGCAACATACTGTAGGTAGTGTTAATCTTAATGATAAATTGTACAATTAACTTTAAAAATTATTACCATGTAAGGTGAAGGGTCACAAAAATGTGAGAGGAACAAAAAGAAGTAGATGGACACAACATCAGCACAACAAGGTGCTTTGAAACCAATTAGGACTCTGGCCCAGGAATTCTAATTCTAATCCAAATTAGTTTAAGGAAGAGGTTTAAATAGATTGCACCATGGTGCATACATGCGTTAAGTTTATAGATGGAAACTCTTTGTCATCTGTTCCAAATTTAGAACAATCTGACTAGTCTTATCGCTATCGGATAATGTTTTTGCAGCTATGTATTCTCTTCAAATCCTACTCTCATTCTTAATCAATGTTTAAAGTCAAGGTTTGGGAATTTTGTGGTCAGATTATCACCAATCTCCCCTCTTTTGGTGATTGCTCATTGCCTCTTCTCTTTTCAGCATGAACTAGGTTTAGACTTAACACTCACATTTAGTTGTTTTATTTGCTATTGGCATACAATTTAGTCCCCGTTTAATCAGAGACCAATTGTAAAATGCCATTCTTGGATTTAGCCTTTAGGCACTTAAAGGTTATGTTTCGTAGGCTAGACGTAAGTTTTCCTCTTGTGCCAGCTGTCTGACAAGACATTTGGAATGAATCAGGCCCTGGTAATTTCATTGAAAGGTGTGAAGGTGTCAACAAACTTTGATATATCCTTAAATAAATTGCCATTTGCAACAATGTTTCGGAAAATAAGTTTACCTCTAAAGATTACTGCAATTGCTGGGTAAGGATATCATTTAAAACACATTTAAATCACATTGTCTGGTACATTGTAATTGTAAAATCGTTTTCTAGATACTGTAGAACAACATTGTTGGTTTACTCTGTCAGATTGGCTGTTCTGTGTTCCTGTAATATACTGCTGTATGGATGGGGTGTTCTCTCAGTTTGTAATGAGTGTGAGGATTACTCAGACCTGCAGTAGTTTGAGCAAGTTTTGATCTGAGGGACAGAATGTGCAAGCTGCCTTTCACTGTTCAAAATAATAGAGATTGCATCTCACTGATAAATATTCTATTCTATTATCTTTATTGCCATTATTTACAGTTTTTTACAATCGCGAATATACTTTTGTTCAATCTGTAGTCACATTTTCAAAACTCTAAACACAATAAGCATAGCATCCATCTTTGAGGACTATACCATTAGCACAGTCCGTGTTGTTTTCACACAATATACAGTCAATTAACACGTTTCTAAAATGCTTAAATATCATTTACATACAAGTTTACCAAATAACAAAATGATGGATCTTTCTTGACTTATTTACAAATGATTTGTATGTTCAAAACCATGGATACAGTATAAATCCTGTGTTTCTGCAACAACAGCAGGTCAGTTGAAACATCTGATAAACATTTTGGAATGAGCATTTAATTGAAACAATGAATGGAAAATAGCTGATTTACTGTAAGTTGTGTAAGGTAAACCAACCATATTTGAGTCCAAATGTCAATCAAAGACATAGCCAGGTAACTAAAGTTATTTCAATGACATGGACATACACAATAAAAAGGGGACCTTTTGGATACATTTTGTTCAATGTGAATACAGAACAACACAAAGGAGAGGTGATGGAAAAATATAGTCTGGACAAGGGAGAGGAATATAGGAATGAGGGAGATGACCAGGAAGAGGTGTAGCTGAGTGTACTTGAGGATTAAGTGACGAGCAAGTGGTTTGTAGATGTATGGCACATTCCATAAAACCCATTTTCACGTTGTTGTTTAAAAAAAAAGTGATTCAACAGTCAAACTCGTTAGTTATAGTATAAGTTTGGAATGGGACCACTTCTTATCGGGTTAGCTAAGGTTACGTTTTATAATAGTATAAGTTGGAATGAGACCACTTCTTATTCGGTTAGCTAAGGTTAAGTTAGTAATAGTATAAGTTTGGAGTGGGACCACTTCTTATTAGATAAGCTTAGGTTATGTTAATAATAGTATAAGTTTGGAATGGGACCACTTCTTATTGGGTTAGCTAAGGTTACGTTTTATAATAGTATACATTTGGAATGGGACCACTTCTTAGGTTAGCCTAGGTTATGTTAGTGAGATATAAGTTTGGAATGAGACCACCTCTTATTAGAAAAGCGTAGATTATGTTAGTAATAACATAGGTTTGGAATACGACCACTTGGGTTAGCTAGGCCTACTTGAAGCGTTTTATTACTTCAGCTCAGATAATTTGGATGCCCAGCAAAACATCTAAGTTCTTAGATTGTCTGACTCCTTAAGGGGTATATGATCATGTTTATAAATAGACAGTTAGATAACTGCCACTATAGACAGCATAGGAAGTATAAAAACAGTTATAATAGTGTGCACTATATGTACTGTACCCCAATTTATACAAACACTCAGAGTGCAAATTATAAGGGCATATCTCTCCAGAGCGAGCCCAGATTCTTATATACAATTTAAGGGAGGGGCGCGCCATGTGCAACACTTTATTTATGTATGAGTATGTTCGCTGGGAAAAGTAGGCTATGGTTGAGTATAATTTCAGTGTATGTAGTACTATATGCCCAACAAACTTGCATGACAGCAAATACCATTGCAGTTTTTCACAATTGTTTACACGTTTTCTGAACCTTTGGCTAATTTTCTCAAAACTCTAAACAGAAAACAAAAAACCACAAATACACAATGCAAAACTCGACAAATCTCTAGCAAAAGCAAACACTGCATTCAAAACTGTTTTATCTCTTACCAAAATGTTTTTTTGCATCAAAGTGACACACACACACACACACACACATTATATGAATAGATATTTTTACCAACCAACAACACACTGATGTGCTCAACACAAAACACTACTATGAATATCTTATATATAAATACACACACAAATGCAATACAGTAACAAAAATGTTTATTTTGGAACACTCATGTTTTGTATATAACACTTTACATACAGGAGAAAACCAAACATTCAGTAAGATAAAGGGTTTTCTGTAAAAAAAATCGAATAAAAGAGCTCATCTGGCCTTTTTATAGTGCTAAAGCTCTGATTTCTAGGTGAAGAATTAAGCAACTAGAAATGCATTTCCCTGCAAATGCGATGTGATGCATCGCAGCAGGGGCGCCGCCAGACATTTGGGGCCCCATGAAAATATATCAGATCGGGCCCTACTACCCTAGGCCATGCCAACTGCGCAATTGCGGTAATCACACCCCCAGAACCCAATGGCTCCATTCAAAGCTTTAAATAACTATTTAAATAACTTTGCAAGCTTGCAACTCTCTTGTAGTCAAGGTCTCCAGACTAACATTTTAAGTTTTTCATTCAGTGGTCAGTACTACAAAAACTGGTGACAGCATTTTTTCATTTTTATTAATGTGAAATCAATGGAAACATCTTAAAGGTGCAACAATGAACACTATATCGCACTGGAGACAAAGAAAGAAATGTTGCCAGTGGGTATTTTAAATTTGGAGAATAAATAATCAAACTAAATCGGCCAACTGACTAAACAATGACTTTAGGATTT
>JAVQIZ010205377.1:5000-17792 GCA_036023535.2 Galaxias brevipinnis
CATGCCATTCCAGATTTTTGTCTCTGCATCTCGAGCTCCATATTTTCCATCCCCCACAATCTTTAACTGGTACTTGAAACCGCAGTGCTTAGCTATTTCCGCAGCAAGGTCTACACAGTAGCCCTCATATCTATCGTTGTCCACAAAAAGTTCAGCGTTCTTCTTCAGCATCACGTATGGGGCTTCCTGAAGGAGAGAACATCAGACACTTCAGATTTTGGTACAAGAATGACAAAAAAAAAATGGCATCCTCTAAATCACAATAAAACAGAACTATGCATTCAACATAATAAACAAAAAAGGGAGTAGAACTAATCTTCAATTAATATAATTTACAAAACAATCTTCTATAACTGTATTTTTCACACTGTAAACAAAATAAATGTTAAGCTAAAGAGTTTTACCAGAATAGTGGTGACGATAACAGTTTTGTTTTCCATTCCTGTCGTCTCATTTGGGAAGATATCTGATTTTGTGACAGCCATTTTGTCAACCTCATTCCAGTATCCAATCTGTGGGAAAGAATAAAGAGCAAATGGGGGCTGCAATTACAAATGCCACCACCAAAAGTTAATAAAACTTTACAACGAGCCCATAGAACTACACTTTCTAGCTGACATCACAATTTGGGAAGGCGACTGAAAGTATAGTTTCAATCTGGCGTTACTTACATCATGACCATTCCTCAAAGAATCGATTTCACTTTACTTTTTATTATTATCTCATTTGAGGACGTTAATGGGAAACTCCGAGATACAGTTAAAAAAGTCCTTGCGCAGTATATGTAACTAGGGAATGGAGGTCACAGATGTGCTCCAGTAAAACTAACACTGTCCAATGTTCTCCAATGAAGTCAGATGACCGATCCGATCCCGTGACCTTACCTTTACAGGGCCATTATTCTTCAGCTCCATGATATTAACAGAGTAGTTGACCCTTTTGCCATGCTGGTCGAACTGAATGTTCCCCGTTAAGCCATCCACACGGACCTGAGGGAAACAACAGAGAATCATCGACAGCTCAGCACAATTTCAGTTTTCGGTTGTTCTACTTAAATTTGCCAGCTCAAAACGGTTTCCCCGGGATCGAGCAAACAACATCTCAAATTCAAGGTTAGAGGGAAAGTGTGTGGGAAGACACATTGTCTCTGGGCTCGGGGTCTCTTTGTGGTTGTGTGTGTGTGTGTGTGTGTGTGTGTGTGTGCATGTGTGTGTGAGAGTGAGTGAGTGTGTGTGTGCGTGCGTGGGGCGGGGGGTATGATTCCGTATGTCTGTGTATTTGTGTCCACACGGCAAGAGCTCTTTAGTTTCCATGACAACCACCGTTTCAACTGTCTGTGTGTGGGTGTGTGCGTGTGTGTGTGTCACCTGTTTCAATGCTCTGTCGATCTCCACTCCTTGCGCCCAGGGCACGGCTGGGTTGGCCAGGCAGTCTCCGTTGTTGGCCCTCCTGGAGATGTCGATGCGCTGCTTGTGCAGGTAGCGGAAGGCCGCCGTCATCACCTGAACTGCGTCGTAAGTCAACGCTGATGTGTACTAGCAGGAAACCGAAAAGTGAGAGAACTATGAGCATCCTCAGTGCACATGATACACATTTTGATGTGTAGTTGGGGCGTATGAGAGGGGCATTATAGATTGGGCAGGATTGAATGTGTGTATTATATAAGTTTGTGTGTGTCTCTTTGTGTATGAATATGTACGTTTTATTCACACACATGCTGCAAACTATATTTAAGAGGTGTACATTTAGGGAGGAAAGACTCACTTTAAAGCTTATAGCGACAGTAAAGCGCTTGAAGAAAAAGTTCACTAAGCTATGTCAGTAAGTCACTTAAGCTCCAAATATGGCCGAGTGTGGACTTACCCTGATCTTGCTGTCAGCTCCAGGGTACTCCTTCTCCTCCAGAGCATCCCACCTCTGGTCAAATTTGGACACCAAAGGATCTTCAAAATCCACAATCTGGAAGCCTGATACGTTGGCACCACCATATTGAATTTTAGAGAGGTCCCCATCAATGAAACCCTGATAAATATTATTGGGGGAAAAGAAAGCAATGGGTCAATAATATAGGAACGCCTGACTGCCAATCAAACAGTTAGAAGTTCAGTGAATTCACAGTTTTGTACTCACCAAATTTGCAATGATGTAATGATAGCCTTTTACATGTCTGCCAATGGTGATAACCTAGGGAAGAACAAAACTCCTGAATGTAAATGCAAAATATCTCTATCATGTTCCACAGTTACTTTACATACAGTAGTATAACAATTTCAAGAAGAACTTGTGATGACAACCGTTCCAACCATTAAGGATGTGAACTGAGAAATGTATGACTGTCCAACTGTAACTGTTATCGTTTATTTAAAAAGGCTTTGAGGCCCTTAGTCACAAGAAATCAAACAGTAGTTTGTAGAAACACCATTCCAGTTCCCACCATTAATGACACACCTGCACCTAATCCTCCTGGCTTGACTGACACCTGGGTTTGTCAAGCCTGTTACATAAAGGAGATTTAAATAATAATACATTCTATGTGAACGACTTTGGCAGGAAGCAGCAAACTGCGACCCGGATGGATCCTGTTTTCACCAGATAAAACCGGCACAGAGGCGTACAGTCGTTGATTCATTTAGTCGTTTGGTTAAACACACGTCTGAATGTCTTGAATATTAATGGATGGGCAGTGCCATGGCCGAGAACAGGGGTATAAATAACCCCGGCTTAAGTGGACGGGTTTGGCCTGTAATTCCAATTTTGTTTACAGTCTAAATGAACGATTAGCGGGGTTGTTATGGTGCCTTGGTCCAGCTGGAGGACTGGTGGGTGGACGTGAAATTGTATTAATGAGGTGCTACTGTGTGAGAAAATTGAATGTTTTGCAGTGTTATAAAATACCCGACATTTGACTTTAATATTACCCTTTTTACGTAATCTTGTGGGGATTTTTCATCACAAAATGCTGTACTAGCCCGTTATCCAAATGAAGTTGCTACATCCTAAACAATTTAGGTCTCCAGTTTGCAGATTTATTCTGCACTTCATACAAGTTGTAGGAGAAAATGTTGGGGATGCATGCTTATCCCAATTTATCAGAAAAACTGAATGTAGCTTGCAAGGAGCATGTTATTCAATACAAAAACGAGAACAAGTACATCCAAACATGCATGTAAATGTATTTATTTAAGTGATGTGCAAACTGCTGTTGTGAATTGTGCCACCACCACATCAAGCCTCTCATAACATATTGGCCTGTGACCGATTCTCCAAAAGAAGAAGAAAAAGTATGGATTTAAAAGAACGAGTGATTCCCTGGCAGGAAACAATCCTGGTCACACGTCCTCCTTAATGAACAAGAACATGTCTCAGGAGCATTGATGTCGTCCAGCGCTGGCCTACCTGCTCCATGATGTCTTTGACCTTGTCCTGCTCACAGTCCAGGATGACCCTTCGTTCCTTCTTGTTCTCCAGGTCCTGGAAGAGGGAGCGGTAAGCCTCGTCCTTCTTCTCGTCCTTCAGGTTGCCCACGTTAATGGCCGTCACTTGCCACTTCCTCTCGGCTGCCGTATCCAAGACCACCTGGAGCGTGGTGAGTCCTAGGGGAAAGGCAACGGGAGAGTTTACCATGGAGAACGGAAGGAATAGTTTTGTTTCGAAATGATGACATGTTCGGCTCAGGAATAAAGTTAATGTTTTCGAAGCAAATATCAAAGCCTAAACTTCTAATACCTGGTGTTAACACATAATGTCAGTCGTGCCACCATCAAGTGTGGGATGTAGATGTTTTGCATTCACTAATACATTGGCAGTACAATAAGAGTATTTGGGACACATATGAATAAAATAACAGTTGCAATTACCATAACCTATATTCTACAGGTGGGAACTGGATTAAATCTTCGCATTCTTTGAATTGTGCTTTATAAAATGGTTACAAAAGATCAGAATCTCAAAGGTATATTGATTTGCCATCCATAGAGAGCCACTGAAAGATGGTTTGATAAAGCGGTTGAATGTTCAATTTTACTACGCTGAGGGCGAACAGCCATATAGAAGGACAACACTTTATGATGGTGCGGAAGCCTTTTATGAATGGAGACCTTGGAGGCCCTCGGTTTCTCTCCAAATATGCTGCGTGTCACACTACAGTGGGGTTGTTATCGGCAGGACAAGGTTGAGTGTTTCTTCAATGCCCATTAAACGAGATAATTGGAATTTTGTCTGATTTCAGCGCTATTCGTATCAGCTGCCATCAGCAAGGGTAAAAGCACATTGGTAAATGATACAGTGAGTGCTGTAATGTCCGTGACTATTTGTGACGCTGAAATGTGTTAAATAAATTAAATAAATGATTTGTTTATGTTGCCCATTTAGTTAAAACGTGGTGGGTACTGCATTCAAACCATGTAGTTGGTTGGACAAGTGTACTAGTGTTTATTTGGGAATTGGCAATTATTTAATTGCTGCCATTAAGTCACATCAAACGACTATACTATAATATAAACCATCACTTATGTACATAGTATAGGCCAACAGAATCTGTCATGCAACACAATTTATACTTGGTTTAAGCCTTGAAACATTTAAAAAATACAATGAGACCATATCTCATGAAAAGTCCCTGCCTCCTAGCCACTATAGAGACATAAGATCCCGTGAACCAAACAGATTAAAAAACAAACAAAAAAAACAAAACACCTACTGATTGGACAAAACACACAGCTGTGAGAAATCCATAGACCCCCCTGGTTTTGCTTTCGCGGGACACTATGATGAATGGATGACAGTGAGGCACCAGAGACTCATCTCTCAGAGGCTAGTCATCTAATGGTGGTGGCCCAGTCACAGCATGTCAGGCTAGCCATCTCTCACCCCAAGGGAGGGCAGGTCGATGAGAGAAAAGACGAAACATACTGACACTTTCTCTCTAAGGGGTCTGGTTAGGCTAGCACACACGGGGGATAACGGGGCCGGGATGGGGGGTGTTACAGGACAGGAACGAACTGGAGGGCGGCTGCAATAAATCAACCCATATCTGCATGACAACATCGATGCTTCTATGGGCAAAAGGGAGGCAGCCTTGACAGAAAACACCTTTGTCCAACTCTTTCATTTTGGGAAAACCAATTTTTAAATCAATTTTGAAAGCAGAATAAATCCATGTTTATGCACTTTCTATTGTATCAACATTGCATTTTATGTAACACTTTTTTTTTTTTTTTTGCGTGTTGCATGTCACATGGAATAATGTCTCCTCAATACAAACAATATTTTCTAGATACAGCAATTATCCAGCCATTTGCCCCATGCAGGTAAAGTATCTGCTCAAAAGAAAACGATGGTCCTTTACCAGAATAACATCCCTTTCCCTAATTAGATAAACATATAGTTAAAGTGATTAGCCTAAATCAGTTGATGATTTACAAGTACTAGATAGTAATCTAAATGAAATTGCACAATCACAATCACAAAGACTGAAAACTAGTGAAGGTCAGGTGCAATTGCATTAAGATCTATCTAATATTTATCGACAGTACAACATTACAGGAACTGAATAGACCTCTATTTGAAATGCAGCCTACTTCTCAGCTAAGCCTCTCGATCCTCAAAATGTTCACTGACAAGGCAAAGTTCGCTGACTTTGAATGAATGAACTTCGGAAGGAACTGAAGACTTCCTTCATTTGACAGAAATTTTTATTGTTTTTCTTTCAAATAAGATGGCTAAGATAATTGGCTCTAGAAAAATCCAAGCCCTGTCTCAAGTGAATATACATTTGTTATAGATAAGTATGCATGTATAAATAATATTAGGTTGATAGAGACTAAATCATCTACAACCACTCCTTAAGCTTTCTGTTGAGGGGAAAATCGCTCTTGGTTTTCAGGTAACATACAAGGACATTGAAATTTAAGTTTCATAACTAGACTCAACTAACAAATAATAACTACTGCATAGGCACCCATCCACACACTGTCCCCCACTTTGTCACTAGAATGCACCGATACTCTCCCACATGCACCCATAAGCCATGATGGCAGCCAGTGCATTGCACATTGGTTGCCATGGGAATGAGAGGACTTAGGTGACCTAATTAGATAGACCCATGCGATGATGAAATATGCAGAACCAGACAAGCCACTGTGAGATATTCAACAAAAGGATAGGATTCTTACAAATAACATTTGCATGACCATGTGAAAAAATGTCAAATTCTGGGCTTGCTGTTAGCCAAGCTAACGCAATCCATGAAAATGTATATGTCTAAGCAGGCTTCCGTGCAACCTCTGTCCATAGTATGGCAGAAGCACCATAATCCTTTACGTTGCAAGAGCATCAAGGAAATGCTTCCGTTGTGTCGAGCACACTTAGATTTTCCTGCCCCTGAGAGTAGTAAGTAATCAACTCTCATGAGGCTTCCAGGAATAAGCAAGGGAAATGTATTACATTGAATATCATGCCAGCAAGAAACAAATTACAAGAGAAAGAAAGAACGAAAGAAAGAACGAACAAACCGAACAAACCAACCAAACAAACAAACAAACAAACAAACAAACAAACAAATAAATATACAAGCAAACAAAGGGCAAAGGAGATATATGAGGAGATAGAAAATAACCAAAGCAACTATAATGCTGAATACTCCTCATCCAACGTAAACCACTGGCTCTATAATGTATGAGGGCCAAATGACACTTCAGACACAATAAACTCCCCTCTTCTACACATCACAGTAAGCCTATACATAGATTATCTTGGAGTGTTCTTTACCATCAGACATTATTTCAAAGCCTGCGTAAGGCCTTGCTATACATCATCTTCAATCCAAAAGCAGTTTTATCATTACAATAGTTGACCGGCTGTACCAGCTGGCTACCTACCAAGGCATTGCCTAGTGATTTCAGGAAGGCATATCGGGGGGGTTTTTCTTCAAAAAAAAAATTATTATGAAAGGTCAGTTCAAGTGCAGGAGCCTGAAGGAAGTAATAACACATAATTTATTTTCCCCTACTGTTCAGAATGAGGACCACAGAGGTACTAATGATTATGGATCCTCGAAATCTTGCCGTCATTATGACTTTCACAAAGAAATGAAACAGTATGAAAAGTACTACATTGTATACTATGTTAGTTTCTTGCCCATAAAAGATAGTTCAAAACAAATGGAGGACAAATTAAAAATCATCATCTTCTTAAAAGCCGTATATATACAGTACAGAGCACCACACTGACTATAAATATGTAATACATCACAAACATCCCATTTAATACTATTACATTACTGAATGCAAGTTTGTTTTTTTTGCTGGACGGGAATCCCACTGGATGAAACTTTCACAGAAATGGTACTTTACATATTTATCCGACAAGAGCCAGGGCAAAAACAGGAAAACAAAGTCTATTCCCAGGATAAGAGTCTGAGACGACTGCCTCGAGATACATAACCCCCAACGTCGGTGAACAGTCGCCCTGCCTGGCTTCAAGGAACCGAGACAGACGTGAACATGTGAGGTGCAGCAGCGTTACTTGATGTCATCTGACACGTTGTTTATCGTGCACAACAGTGCCCTTTAACCGCGTGTCCTGGTACCTTGTTTCCAAGTGACACCGATAGCATGCTGAGTGTGGGGAAACGCTGAAAAGTATTTTTATGTTGTTACGTGCTATGGGAGTGCTTTATCTAGGCTATGGGGTTTAAAAAGCAACTTCTCAGCTGTCTGCAGATGGCTAAGTTGTCCCATATGTTTTAATCTCAGTTGGTTTTGTCGTTAGCAAGTGGGTAGCGTACACGATACCTGTGCAGGTGCTGTGCCAATGTAATTCAATTATAAACACAAGGTCCCAGCAGGAACCTTATGCTGGTGAAAGTCTTAAAAACGATAACCTCCTATAATCAACACATTGACACAGTGTATAATGCCAAGCCTTGTGTGTGGCAGATGTGAAGATATTTGAGTGTATCCTTAAGAAATAAAAAAGAGGGGGTGGCGGGGGGTTTGGGGTCAGGGATCAACCCAGGGAAGATGTCGTCACCTCACCTCTATCACTGTCGTATAGATAGGCGAATTTGTCCCACTTGTAGTACTCAATGAGGCTTAGGAGCGGGCCTTTGATGTCCGGTCTCATCTGGATGATGAACTGCTGCTGGCCATCCAGCGGGAAACTGGGTGTGATGAAGGAGACGTGGAGAGTCCCGCAAAAGGACGTGATGGTGTTGACCGACTTCTTGTCGTAGAATCCGAAGATGGCGTAGACCCCTCTTGAAAACTGAGAGCAGACTGAAAAAAAAAGAGAGAAAAAAGTAAGATTATTACGGATCATGAATGACATATTTTGTTTTTTCTGTAAGTCTGCCACAAGAACTTGTAGATGAGGTTTATTAGCAATAGATAAGGTTTTATCAAATATAGGTTTTATTTTTTTACGGGTTATAGCACATTACTGCACCAGAAGAACAGTTCATGCTTTCACTGAACAAATTACAATAGTTGTTCTATTTGTCTATTAGAATATATGCAATATTTTGCCAGCAAGTTGTTAAACTTGTTTTAGTGTCCCATTGTATAATTCAACACAATAGCAATAATCAGTTAATACACGCAATATCAATGAACTATTGGAAAAAACATTAATTCTTTCTTATCATTAAATCTATATTTCTCCATCTGTGATAGCTATTCTTGGCACAGTATACCTCTAAAAACGTCTTATCCTTTATAGTGTCTTTGGCCTGGTTTATGCTTTGGGAGGACCAAATCAGGGTCACTGCTCTACCTGAGAAAGAATCTAGTCAAGAAACTGTACAAGTACAAGCCATATGGAGAGCAGTTTCACATAGATATACATTTAAATATGAATCCACAGTAGCAATTTGACACATTTGTGAGAGGTCCCACAGGGTGGTAACACTTAAAGTATTTTCTTCATGATCATTTCATTATTAACTGGGCAACCGTCAATTGGAATCCCCCTTATCAGCTAAAATTAACTGGGTTATTAGACACCTTCAGGTATACATATGATATCCTTATAATTCAATATGGTTGAATTTTTAACCATTATCTTCATTCAATTCACTATAGCATTGTGGCATTTTATGTCCTTATACAGGCCTATACTATGCATGATGCACATGTGTATAATACAATAAGTTACATGGCTACAAGGACGTTTGGTGGTTGGGACAGTAATGTGAAGTTGGTCAGCACATTAGGATGTTGCTTGTAAATGTGTATCGATCACAAGAAGGTTAATCAGGCTTATTGACTAAGAGATGTACTGTCAGTGGTCCAGTATAATTAACCAATTAATGTAGTCATTCACAGTAAAACGAGTGAATTGCTGACACTAAGAATTTGAGTCTATACATTCGACTTGCTATCTGGACCCAAAAAGGATGTATTGTTGATGTGTTACTGTGTTAGCCATCTTTGTTGTAAGCATGTTGGATAGGCATTGGGAAATTGTTTTTCTATCTTGTTTCTTGAGCATGTACTACGTATGTCCTTATGTCCTATAAACTAATGAATCTGCTCATTTCCTATTCCAGAGCAACACTGGGTTGACTTGCTGACACTTTGATCTGAGTATATACATTAAACATTAGCTGGCAAGACTTAAATAGATGGTGTTATTGACACTTCCCAGTAAAAAAAGCTATCTTTGATGTAAGCAAGCTGGACAGGCATGAATAAAAACATTGTCTCTGATCTAAGCGATTAAGCCAATGAGCTTACTTAAATGTTACTGATTATACCTTGTACGTAAAAGAAGACTTAGAGCCTATGAACATTAAAACGTCTTACAATCAGCTGCTTCAACAAGGGGCCAAACTCATTACAAATTGGGTTACTCAGCTGAGCAGCTTCAATTAACAGTACTACCCTACTCATATCTATCCGAAGTCTTTCCGGGTTCGTCGACTCAGCAATTACGAGTTCATCACAGGTTTTCCGAAGTGCAGCTCTCAGGGCGGTGTGAGATCACTCTGTAGATTTGAGGCACTGTCCCCCTAATCTTTTTAGCTTATAACACTGCCCATTGATGCAACCACTGAGAGACCAATTTTACATGTACAATCAAATTTGTGTATCACACTCGAAGCTACTGTAGCCCGAACTAGCTGTTCTGTCCATTTCAGCAATGAGCTAACTTATAAAGACTTTTCAATATATACACAAGACAACCAAAACGGAAAATGTTTATATCTATGACTGGTACAAAAGGAAAAGGTACAAATCCATTCTTGTTTGAATGGACAGCGTGCATTTGGTGTAACATAAAGGTTGTCATCCCAGTTAAATAACTTTATTCCCAATTTTGGTACCTTAAGAGCATAGAATGTGAGCGTTAAGGAACATTTTAAAGGTGAGCACAGACTCTGCCAACCATACATTTCCAGAGTCTAGGAGCCATGATCACATAGGCATTATCACGCTTAATTTTTTTATCTTGACTTTGGAAGACTTAGCAGAGCTTTTCTCAGAGGACCTTAAGATTATGTGTTTGGGCATAAAGTGTAATACATTCTGCAATATACGTTGGCTAATCCATAAAATCTTAAAATCAACTCTACAATCAGCAGGAAGCAAGTGCAATGCTGCCAGGACTGGGGTAATATATTTTTTTGGTTCTCGTTATGAGCCCGGCTGTGGCATTCGGCATCAGCTGCAAATGGGAGACAGGTTTTTTGCACATGAGTAAAGTACATTGCTGTAATCTAGTCTGCAATGTACAGAGGCATGAACCAAAGATCTTTTGACAACATCCCCTCTTTGAAGCAGAGAGAGAGAGAGAGAGAGAGAGAGAGAGAGAGAGAGAGAGAGAGAGAGAGAGAGAGAGAAAGAGAGAGAGAAATGATACAGTTCATAAAAAAAAAATAATGCTGTATTAGAGAAGAGTTTTTAATCTAGGGAGTGTTGTCATAAGATACATGTATTACAGCTTTTCAGGAGTTGTAATTCAAACAATGTGGTTAAGAGGGAAATAAAACCTCAGCAGTTTGTGTGCACCTGAGCATGTGCAATGTTTATTGTGTGCACAGTGTGTTTGTGTGTACACTTCCAGCATAACACTGTGGATATTTATACATGTTTGTGAAACTAGACACCAAACTACTAGCTACCAGATCTTCACTGTTAAATGTCTTCAGCTGATATCTGTGATAACTATTGCTTAAGATATAATGGTGTCAGCATATTTTCTTTTACTATTTGTGGTATGAAACACGCAGTTAAAATCTTTACAGTTCATGTGTAAATACGTTTTTTGAGTAATAAAAAAGAAAACATATTGTTACTAGCTTAGCAGAACGGAATGTATATATCCAAATAAACTATGGCTCCTGTGGGAATCAAACTTCCAACACTGGCAGTACTGTTTCAGCACCATATTCTACCAACCAGAATACACCAGACAGGAGCACACGGAACACGTTGAACAAACTATTACATTACGTTAATCCTCAAAATAAATATTATTTTCAACTCCTGGCCCTCTGTCTCGGTTTCAGTTTGAGGTAACACGTCTCCAACCCTGAGCCTAAGTTCAAAGAGTGGAGCTGCTTACTCTGGCACTAAGTACACTAAGATGGGCCTAATCTGTACATTGAAAACAGTACATGGTACAGAAATCATTAAAAAAAACATAACGTCATGTCAAATAACAGAAAAGATGGAGGCACCAGACCATAGTAGTAGCTGAGTGCTGAAAGTGAAATCCTTACTGAATACACACAACTTCATCTCTACTCAAGTACAGCCCAACCTTATCATACTTCAGGTTATTCTTCTCTCATTATAGTGGTAGGTGGTAGGTTTGAAGGACAGTAGATATATTCATGTGAGAGTGCATGTTCCATACGTCTACCTAGAGATACCTAATAAATGAAAACCATTGAAAGGTGTATCCAATAGCACGAGTATTCAATGGACTATCGAACAGCACAAGTATTCAAAGGTCTATCCAATAGTGCAAATGGGAAGCTAGCCATTGTTTTAGCTAGACCATATGCCACGTAATCGATAAGTCAAGCCGGTTATGTATTATCAATATTATGTATTTTGGACAAAAGGTCTAAATCTCGACTATGGCCACCATGAAGCGATAGTCTGCAGGTTAAAACAGACTGTATATTATGTCCCAGTGTGGCCTCAGCGAAGCGTCTAACCTTCCACAACTGGGGATGGAGGGTACACCCTAGGAGGTATATTTAGCTGTCCCAATTAGCTGGCCTGATTTCCACCTCCATGACAGACTCGGTCTATGGTGTCAGACTTTTCGTCCCCTCTCTCTTAAGATGTTTAGCTGGATTATCGTGTTCCATTACATTTGTCAAGTGAACCTTGCTGAATTGGACTGCAGCTGGAGAGTTTTTTTTTTTGTTTTTTTTCATTTGACGACACAATGGGTTCTGTCGTTCAGGTTCACTGTGTTTGATGTGTTGATGGGCTGTGCCAATTTGTCTTTGGATATGGAGCTTTGAAAACGCAGCCTCTCCATTGTGCTCCGGGCTGAATTGCATGGCAATTTGTTATTCATGTGTGCTTTAAACATGTAAATGTTGGATAACAATCCTGTTTAGTCCCTCGATGAACAGTGAGGATAAAAAAAAGTTTCAGAATCACCATCACAAAAGCCGGCATGCAACCCTAGCTGTACATAACATTTTCTTCTTAGCATATGCACAAACACAGACTCTGTCACTCACTCACTCACTCACTCACTCACTCACTCACTCACTCACTCACTCACTCACTCACTCACTCACTCACTCACTCACTCACTCACTCACTC
>JAVQIZ010205382.1:0-12771 GCA_036023535.2 Galaxias brevipinnis
TTTTTTTTTTTTTTTTATTATTATTTTTATTTTATTTATTTATTTATTTTTTTAAACTGATATATACTGACATATATATATATACATATAGCACAACCTTGTTACTATGTGCTTGAGGATAAGAACAGAAAATAAAAGATATTACAATGTGAGTACATTAAAATAAAATAGAAACAGCCATCACTAAAATAAAACTAAATAAGAAAGTGTAATAACCAGAACATAGGATATTACATATGAAATAGCATCAGTTAAGAGAAGCCCTGACGGCAGGTCTGCTGTGGATGTTCCAACCAGCAATGCTTTGAGTCCAGTAAAACAAACCCCTTACAGCTCTTTCTTTCAGTCTGGCAGTTCCCTTATATTAAGTCTTGATTTTACTCTGGGTAAAAGTTTGGTTGGTTCCAAAAGTGTAGTTTGTTTTTTATTAGACAAGTTTATTGGTTATCTATCGTGTATTGCGTAGGTCTGAGATAGTTCCCTTCAGTACACCTCTAGAGGGAGACATTTCATGCAGAATGTTTTCCCATCAAAATCTGCCATGACAAACGCACAGTATTGCACGTTTATAAACTGTTAGGAAATTAGCAATACAGCTTTCAAATTTGTATCTGTAAATGCGGTCTGTATGTTACGTGGTTCTTGTAAAGGCAAAGGGAATGAGACAGAAAAGAGATCTGAAATTTATTAATTTAAGTCGATCTTTAATTTTGTTTCTCACAAGGAGGCAACAATCTTAAAGTTAACTTCATTGAGCCTTAATATTGACTCCTTTAGTGCTATTACAATAATTTAATGTAATTAATCAATTGCATATTTACTTCTTAATGTAATACATAACAAATAGTGTATGTGGTATCAACAGAGGAGTAGCATTGTACCACTGCCACATTTCAAAAAAATCTGACATTACATAGCATTTTATAGTTAACCTTGAGGCATTGTTGTACTGTGTATCCTCTGCATAGTTTTACATCACTACCAAATCCTGTTGAAAGAGTTGCTGCAGATTGTCTGCCAACATATGTAATTGATACTATAAGTGATGGAGAAAAAATGCCAATTAAAAAAAGACAACAAAGAAAGTTATTTTTTTATTTGGTATTTTTAGATCAATACTATGTTGATGCAGCTTTTATTGTATTTTTCGGGTGTACAGTCTTCACCTTTTTTATTACAAATATTACCTAGTTTTTACTATGTGTGATTTGAAAGCTAACATGTATAATTTGGGGGTAACATAAAAGTCTGCCACATGAAATAAGAGGTGCAGGTAAATCATTTGTGCACGCAACGTAACGGTTAAAGATACTGAAAAGTTATTTCAATTGGTATAATTCAATGCTGAAAACCCTTAGCAGTGATTATATGTTGCGCTGTCTATTATAATTTGCCTACCCTGTGCACAAGTGAGGCAAAGCCTTGGCAGAGTTAGTTCAGGGGGAAACTCAAACAGCTCAACAGCTATTACCAATGTCACACCAATCAACCACATGAATGCGCTCAATCATTTAACAGGGTCTTCTTAAACCTCAGTTCACGCACCACACTGACTCCCACAACTGCTTCAATGCTCCCTGCTGCATGCACGCTATGTGCCTGCTCGTGCTGCTGCGCATCCACCTCCACCCCAGCCCCCACCTACTTCAGGTCACTTGTTCAGTATCTGTCGGGGAGGAATCCTGCAGAGGCCTGCTCCATACCCATGGTTGTTCACTGGGTGTGTGCACATGAGGACATAATACTTTGGGGAAAGTCATTCAAAACAGCAGACTTTTGACACCAACTTTCAATGTATTGCCATGTTACTGCAATAAACAGTTAAACATATTGTAAGTTGTCCTGAATGAACCACCTAAATGCACTAGTCAATGGCAAGGTGAAAATTTGTAAACTGTTGCCCCTATCCTTAAATGTTTCCCTCACCAAGCAAACCCTGTCATATTTTGATGAATGAAACGAAAAGGCCCCATACCCCAAGTGCTATAGCACCTTTAAATCTTTTCAAGTGACCTTCCCCAGTCAGTGTTTCGCAATATGCAAAGCCAACTTGGTAACATTCCTAGATTTATTACACTTGCCTTTGATTTGTGATACTAGTACAGCAGAGAATGTTCTACAGCCACTGTCATATCCGTTGTTTGCTTAAAGAAAATAAAAAGCATGGCTTAACTAGTAAAAAAAAAAGTTTGTTCTCCAGAAAACTAATTGGATCTCTGTGATGCAGCTTAAACCAGTCAGCGCACAATGCCCTGTACAACAATGTTCCCTAAACCCTCTTTTTCTTCTCATCATTTACAAAAACAGCATTGTAAGCCTTTTTGAATACACCTCAAATACCTAATTTCCCCCTAAAAGCATACGATTGCTAATAGCCATAGAATGCATATTGGCTAGTGTCAGCACTAAATGTCATGATGGGTTTGAGAATCTTTAGGAAATGTCAGAAAAGGTCATCCTGTAATAGCACTAACCCCAAATCTGCATTGTTCCGTATGTCAGCTTTAATCAGACTCACCACATTCTTAGTGAAGTTTTTTTTATTTGCTCTGTGCCCATGGCAAGGCTTGCTGATACAGGCTGTAACCAGAAAAGGGCAGGCAGGTTTTAAGGTGTTATATACACTTGTTAGAGCTTGTCGTGGTGCAGAAACAATACTGCTTTTCACAGGTGAATCCAACAGGACTCTATTGGAATCCCTAAAATACATTTTAAACTGTATTCAACTATAAAATAATTTGTCTACATGTTTGAGCCAAAATGTTGAACCAAACTCTGACTATCCCACTGTCTGAAATAAGTCTTGCAATTAATTGTATAAGTAAGTAATTCAGGTGAACATGTCTTGTGTAGCAAGGCAAAACGTTTTGTTCATTTTTACAATGAAGACAGGAAAGGTGTGATGCTTTTCAAGTCAATTAAGTGACATTATTCTCTGAATTAAGAGTAAAACCGTATGAGTGTGTTTCTGTAGGAGTTTGCATCTTGGGTTTGTCCTCATTTCAGTAATGGCAACAAGACAATAAACATAATTTAAGGACACATTTCCACTGTAACCTATACAATTCTCTGGAAGGTGTGCCTTCCAAGTTGCGGTGTCGCCACTATATGTGACATTGTTAACTTCCCATTTCTACCAGGAGTGGAGGCCCGAGATTAACAGTGAATGGGAATCAGTGCAAAACATGACGAAGGACCGAGTGAGGATAAGCCGTGCTTTGGATGTTTGAGCCATGGCATTTACATATCAAACAATGGACTATCAAGTGGAGACATGTACACATTTATTCTTAAAGGAGTGTCCCAGAGAAACTCCGCATGCAGGATGGTGAGAACTCATTTGAAAGTTTAGCGTGCGACTTGAAGTTGAGTGGCTGGATCCATTCCAGCACTTGGGAAAAAAATGTCACCTGTTGGCTTTTGATGCAGCCACTCCATCATCTTTACGAAGCTGTGACAACACTGTGGTGTGCAGCTGATGTCTCTGGAGCACATCTGAATAATATATATAGCTTTGTGGAATTGTGGGCAACGCTGAAAATATTCCAATTCTCCGTACACTTGAGTTGCAGCCCAACACCTAAGAGAAGAGACGAGAGAACACGATGCATCCCCAATACGTCCCCATATCAAGCTCCTTGGCCTTGATGAAGCAATAGGTGACATATTATGTATTTTTAAAGTTGTTTATTGCGTACAATAAGACTACAGTCTCAACTTCAAAATCCCTTTGACTGTGGTATATATATGTATATTCATATATATATATATATATATATATATATATACATATATATATATATATATATATATTTATATATATGCTAGTGTTCCCATGTGGAACTCGAATACAAGTTGCTGGTGGGAATCAAGGTTATATAAGCGCAGAACAGAGAGCAGGCCATCGCACGCCCACAGAGAATGAGCATGCCCCTCATCTGATAGGCCTCTCCAACTCGCGTACGGAGAATACATCAATCTTAATTTCATCCGGAACTGAATACATCAAGCTGCATACCTTACAAAGCAGAAAGAACCAGATAACACATTTACAAAACCGCAAGTTGGCACTCAAACTAACAGCGAAACGCAACAATTTTGGAGCAAGGCGTGACCACACATATTATTGCGCCCATTTTGCACAAAAGCATGCAAACATTGCAAACAAAAAAATAAGTACGCTCGCACAACAACCCACCCACAACATCCCATAGACACTATCAAAGTGGATGTTATAGACTCATCCACTAAGGTGTGGTCCCTCTACTATCTCACATTCAGGCCTGGTGCCACCCTTTCGGTTCATCTGTGCCAGCAATTGATTCACTGGGCAATGAGAAACTGGGTGTAACCCTCTTTAACAGCCTTTGATTTAGCTACTCCCAAACCCCCGGGACCAGTCACCTGAAATCAGGCCTCTGTTGTTCCCTCGGCTATTCAAAAGCAGCTTAAGGGGAAGAGTTGCAAAGCAGCAGTAGACAGCATACATGTGAACGGGTTTTTCTTAGAAGATTATTCCTTGTGGGCCAAACTTACAAATCCCCATGAAAAAAAAGAAAGACTAGATCAGTTCCCAAAAACATTGAAGTCAAGTAGCAACAGTGTTGGTATGTGACATCTAAAAACATATCTAGAAATGTGTACTAATCAATAAGGAAACATGTCTTCTAGTGTGCCTGATGCAAAGTTAATTGCAAGTTGCAAGATTGTAATGAGATACAGTTTCACTGGCAGTGAGGAATCGCCTGCAGGAGATAAAATACCACTTGTTTGTCGTCTCTTGCTCTTCATTGGAAGAATCTCAAGTCACAAGCAGCTTGGCAACACATAACTCGCTGGTCTCATGTTCCCTCATTTTTATTTCTGGTCAAAAATGGCCGACTCTTTATAACTGTTAATAAATCCATCATAATACATGCAATATCAACAAACAACATGTTTGTATCAACTTTATTTATATTATTCAAAGATTTTCATCTTTATTTGGAACTTAAGGCCTGTAGGCCTTATTGACCATCTCATTGCTTTGTAAAAAAAAAATGTATGGATCATTCTGAATATAATAAATACAGGAAACATGTTCTATTCATTTGAGTTAGGCCAGGACATTTGCTTTTAAAGAAGCAAAAGAATAACATCTGGATGTTTTATTCCTACAAACAGTGCATAGGCCTATAACTATTTACAAATGAACACTATACTATCTTACTGAGCATATTATAATATGTTTGAGAGTTGCTGAAATATTAACAAGGTTCACAATCAGTCAACCAACAAGAATCAACCATTGCCTGATGGTTGTGTGTGTGTGCTTACGCTTATGATTGACAATATGGGATGTGACTTTTTGCATGCGGCTTAAAATGATGTGCACTGCATTTTAGACATACTATTCTGGTTTGGAGATCTGTAGGTGCACACAGCACCTATTGTCTTTTGTCTCTGTGACAGCTGTAGACGTTGGTTCTGGCTCTTGTTCTTTTCATTCAGCATTACTGTTAAGGTTTAAGTGTCCCATTTACAGTATTTACAGTCAATTGTTAAGACATTGTGCTACTACAGACTGACTGGGAAGCCAAGCCCTACTTGAGGCTTCATATACCTAAGCTGCAGGATAGAATTTGAATATTTATGAAGCAATGTCATAATAAATAATCCGAAAGGTGCGTTTCCCATGGGGGAGATCATTGAAATGAATAAAGATTTGGTGGTGAAAAGGTTCTACTAGGGAAAGGCTGTGTATATTAATATATAAACCATGCAATAGTATTTTGTCTGCTTAGGATAAGACCTCTTGAGTTTAAAAGGTATTATGTGACACTGCAAGTTGCACAAAAACTGATGGACAGCTGTATTAGCTGAAGACCCAGACCACAACACCATTATACTTTGATTAAACTGATAAGAATCAATAATAACGTTACAGTATTTGCCTTTGCTACTTTTACCCAGCATAATATGAAACAATCCATGCAGGTAGTAGATACAGATCATGATTGAGTGACGTGTAAAAAACATACCCGAAGCAGCTTGAAGGGACAAAATAGTTATCACTTTATTAATACTAGATACAAGTTGAAGTTAACAAGTGTCCACTTTTGTGACATCTATGTAGTGTCAGTGCCCAAATTAGGTTTCTTTTTCAAGTCTGCGTTTATCTATGAGTCACCATAGTTCAATGAGTCAATAGACAAAATGATGGATGGCGCAGATATGACAAAATTGTCTGAATTCAGCTTGCCTTGAGTTGAGCTTGTTCACAGGTCCAGTAACACAAAACGCCACCCTAATTATCATACAGTAAAGTACAGAAGCTGCCAGAGGCCTGGCATCATAATGTCATTCTCTTAATCACTCTCGCTTTTCACCTGCCAAGTTTCAGTGCTGCATT
This sequence comes from Galaxias brevipinnis, assembly GCA_036023535.2. Taxonomy (NCBI): domain Eukaryota; kingdom Metazoa; phylum Chordata; class Actinopteri; order Galaxiiformes; family Galaxiidae; genus Galaxias; species Galaxias brevipinnis. Next base: position 6,392 of record JAVQIZ010205382.1, read on the forward strand.
CACTTGAAGCTTTGCTCTTGCTGAGAGACTTAAACAAGGGAGCATACCGCAGCCTGTGCTGACAAGAATCTTGAAATGTCACCTGTCATCTTTTTAAGAAATAAAATGGTTTTGTGTAGCTTTAAAGGCCCCTGCCCTTCAATAAATGTCAATTTTTCAGATGTTAAAAAACATACAGGCGAAAAGGTCACAGTTTATGAGGGGTACCAGGGTATGCATTAGGCCAGTAATGCATTTCTGTAAGAAATTATTTGTTGTTCATTGCTTTTAGTTTGTGGGAAAAACATCTTAAATTAAATAGTAGTGCATATCGTATATATTTTCGCTGCCATACAGCATGCGCTCCTCCATAGTGGGTCTAGATACGGCTCACGCATACGGTATCATCAAATACATTTTGTGATAGAGCAGTTCTCTGATATCAATTTTAGAAAATCAAGCCGTTTCATTTGAAATATGAAGTAAAATGTTCTCATTGATCGGAGGTGTGTGTGTGTGTGTGTGTGTGTGTGTGTGTGTGTGTGTGCACGCGTGTGTGTGCGTAGAAAGTGAAGGAGAATGTTGCCTCCCTACCTGGGTGGGGCGTAGAAAGGCCCTAAGGAGATACTAGTTCTACTACAGTGCTACTCGAGTGAGAGAAAAAGAGGGAGAGGCCACCACCTGCCATTTAACAAAAAAACTTGGCAGCGGAATTTAATAAGTCTCAACAAGACTGTTGATCTTAGAAAACGTCAACTATTCTTAACTGTAAGTTAAAAAATGCAAACGCTTAAATGTTTCCACAGAATGAATCAGCTCACAACAATTGCACATCTGAAAACTGAATAGGTAGGTATTCAATAAGGGTTGCTCAATACACTCACCTTAGTCACAGTATTGGCAAGTTTCCATGAGTTGGTCTTTAAAAGCATCCTCTTGGATTATTCAAGAGAGCATGATTTTCTTTCCTCTCTCTAACATATTTAAGACAAAGCAATTTAGAGTAATACATTTAATTCCATCCCTGTCTTCATCCCATCACATCCCCTTTTCCCTCCCTTCTTCCCCACCCATCCACTTTTCCACCTCTCTCCATTCCCATCTCCTTAGAGCCACAGGCTTGTATTAAATATGACTCAGAACTTACTTGTCGGGACAAAAAGATACAACTGACTAATAGCTTGTATATTTTTTGTTACAACTGTTTAACAGTCGACCAAAAACAAACTATGAAAAAAATTAACTATGGCCTGCCAAGGTTTTGAGCTGCACCTCAACAGATCACCAGACATTACTTCAAAACAAACCAATCGGCTGTATCAACAACGTTAAGACTCGTGCCTTTTTCCAATGCAAGATCTCTCAGTTGATTTCAAAGCTCAAGCGACTTCCTGGAAGCCCAATCCCTGTTATGCTCACCTTTATCAACTTGGTCAACAGAGGACTAGTGGTGGAGTACAAAAGTTATCCCCATCTAAAGGCTTGCAATGATAAAACATGCAAGTTGTTATTAAAAAAAGGAAAACTTGTGAGACTGTGGGAATGTGTGAGATGCGGGAGACTGAGATTCCCTACAGCCACTCTTCACAATCCATGTCTATCCCACGGTAGGCCGAGAAGTAGGAGTGAGATGACAGGCCGTATAAGCTGCAGCAGTGAGCGCTTCGGGCAGTTCTCCGTGTTGAGCAAGCTACTCAATGGTGCTCACCATTCTCATGTGCTCTTCTGCACCAGCAATATGACAGACATTTCTACAGACCTCTACCTGCACAGCTCCGGCACCCAATGAGTGAGCCATTGAAGAGAAGGAACAGAGCCCTTATTGTTTCTTCAGCTTTTCTCTCTCTCTCTCTCTTTCTCTCTCTCTCTCTGTCGCGTGCTCTCGCTCTCTCTTTAGTTGAATAAATAAGATGAGAGTCTCTGACGACAGGTTAGGGAGTTTAGGCCTACTAGTTCTTCTGCAGACATGTTCAATGTTCGCCGAGGTCAAACTAAAATGGGATGATTATAGCACATGCTAAAACACACACACACTCAGGTATTGCAACACAACGTATTCCGCAGCAGTGCAAAAAACCTATCTTACTGCTATCTCAAGGCCCCAGGGTAAAAAGGTTTGCTAACTTCACTTTTTTTTTTGCCCTGTCCCCTGCGGTGTTGTTGCCATACCTCCTAGAGCACTTGGGCGTGCCGGGGCCCTATCAGCTTACAGGGACTTGGCCCTGTTACCTGTCTGACGGGATGGGGCGCTCCATACTTCCACTATACTGTACCCGCCTGCAGGTGAGGCAGCTAGCGGGACAGCAGGAGGAGAGGGGTGGAGCTCAGGGGACACTCCTCCCTCTCTGGAAGATAAAAACCTGGCCGGCACTCAGAGAGGGCACTCAGAGGAACTTCACTTTCCTCTTAGTGAGATCCTGCTCCGCCAAACCTCTGTCTCTCTACTCCCTCCTCTTCTTACCCCCTACCGACTAGAGGAATCAAACCTGCCATGAGTTACTCCGTGAAGACCACGAGCTACAGCTCCGGCGGAAGCATGAGCGGTGGATACGGCGGCGGCGGAGGCGGCGGCATGAGGAAGGGCGGCTTCTCCAGCTTCTCTGCTTCGGCGGGTGGTGGTGGCGGTGGCGGCCGCATGTCTGTCAGGCGCTCCGTTGCCGGGGGCCTGGGCATGGGCATGGGCGGTGGCGGCGGCGGCGGCTCCAGCTTCAGCAGCTACAGCGTCAGCGGAGGTGGTGGAGGCTACGGTGGTGGCATGGGCGGCGGTGGAGGTGGCTTCGGCATGGGCGGCGGCGGCGGAGGATTCGGTGGCGGCGGCGGAGGCTTCGGTGGTGGAGGCTTTGGCATGGGCGGAGGCGGCGGCGGCTTCGGAGGCGGCGGCTTCTCAGCCCCTATCACGGCGGTCACCGTCAACCAGAGCCTGCTGGCCCCCCTGAACCTTGAGATCGACCCCAACATATCGACAGTCCGCACGAATGAGAAAGATCAGATCAAGACCCTCAACAACCGCTTCGCTTCCTTCATCGACAAGGTGAGTGACTCCTACGCACCCTCAAAACTGTTCTGCTAAACTTGGTTGCGGTTGCAGCGAGCTAAATGGTACAAGTGCTGTGGTATTGCAATGATAAGCAGGTTAACAAAACATTTAGGTATGACACATGATATGGGAAAAGAAGATAAGCCAAATGCAACTATTATCATTGAGTATGTGTCTTTTAGAATGTTGCACGTAGCTCAGTGCAAACAAAACACTTGAATAGTCGCAGTACAGCTTCTCCCTGGTGCCTCAGGGCTCATCAAATATTACACAGCAGCTGGTGAGCCGCCCATCAAGAACACAGACCATGTATGACACCAAGATCAATTTGGCACTGAACACAGGAACACATTCTGCTACCATCTGTAGTCCTAGCATTACAGTTGCAGAGCGTAGTGCACATGAGAATAGTAGTGCACCTTTATTGGCTTCTCAAGGCTTGCTTGTTCTGCAACTTGTTACAAAGAAACCCAAAGCAGGCCAATGCTTGCGCAGTGTTCTTTGACCAAAATCACCCCAGTTGGCTGGTTCTCTGTTGTGTGAGTGGGGGGGTTGAGTTAGGAAACTCTAGCCATGGTGTATCCGATGTCTGTTAGCTTTCTCTGTGTGAGGGGAGGAAAGGATCAGGTTGACATCCATTCCAATGGCAGCGGGCCCTACTAGGCAATTGACGAAAGGGCTCTAATGGTGCATCTGAAAAACAAACCCTATAACTCAGCCTAATATCGTGCATTAACACATTTTCATAAATATTGTGCCTTAACCCAGAACCCTTTAAATCTAATGAAAGCTTAGATCTTTAGTATTATTTGTCAATGTGAAAATCCTAATAAAAAAACATTTATAACAGACATTTTCTCCAGGGATGGAAGGAACTCGACCACACCCAGCTTGTGAGAATGCACACTGTGCTATTGACACTAACACACAAACACACACTTTCAGCACACTAACCACACCCGCTCTTTGCATGGAAGGATGTTAAGATCCTAAATGCAATTCATACCATCCTCTTTTATTGGATTCATGTGAAAGAAGACAGTATGAGTTAACTCAAAGCTATGCACTCATCCAATCATGCAAAAAAACAAAAAAAACAAAATTTTAAATGCAATTGTTAATGAGCAAACGAATCTGCAATTTGCAACTTCACATGAATTAAAGAGTATTGAATTTTATTGTTCTGCATTCCAAAAGAACTTGTTACCGTACAAAAGAGGACAGTTGTATCCTGAGGCAGGTCATTCATGTCATCTATGCAATAAAATAGTGTGCAGTAATTACAGATACCAACAGGCCAGCGCATTCACTAAGAGCTATTCTTCCTGCAGGCTAAGGCGTGGCAGAACCTCTCTGCTGGGGCTTGCCTATAACATGTATAAGACCGGCAGGATTTGGGTGTGGTTGTTGCAAAGAAGACAACTCCCTACACTCCCTCCCTCCCTCCCATCCCTTTAACCCCTCCTAACCCGCTTCACTAGGCCATAGGGATGGGCTCATCATTGCCTCCTGCTATGGTTTGCAGGGTAAAACAATAGCACGTCAAAGGAATTTGGATCGGGTTTAGTTGAAACTTGTTCTATAAAGTCTCCCCGGCTCATGGCAACATGACCTCACTGGAAAAGAACAAGCACTGATTGATAGCAAGATATCGCCATTTTGAAACTGTTCAAAAAATGCCCCAGGCATGGGGGGATGTCTTAGCACAGCAGCTGCCCATACAGGCTATTTAAAGGGCCTTGTCTAATAGGAAATGCAATGACAAATCTTCCCCATAAACAACACAACTTCACCATGTGTGTAATACTGGAATTCTATAATACTAGTAATCCATTTGTCTAAAAACATCCATTCAAGGGGAATTTGTGATCCTGGCAATGCATTAGACAATGCAACCAACTGATTTTTCTATGTCACTTCCTGTGAACAGGTGCGCTTCCTGGAGCAGCAAAACAAAATGCTGGAGACCAAGTGGAGCCTCCTGCAGGACCAGACCACCACTCGCTCCAACATCGACGCCATGTTCGAGGCCTACATTGCAAACCTCCGCAGGCAGCTTGACGGACTTGGAAATGAGAAGCTGAAGCTGGAGGGAGAGCTCAGAAATATGCAGGGCATGGTTGAAGACTTCAAGAACAAGTAAGTGAGCGCCGTACTGCACTCTCCACCACTGTAGAGTAACAATTTGAGAGCCATTTTCAATGTAAATATCCTTTACAGATATGAAGATGAAATCAACAAGCGTGCCAGTGTGGAGAATGAGTTTGTCCTCCTCAAGAAGGTGAGGGACATGTATTCAGTTAATAATAGGGACATAAAGCACTTTCAAAACTAATGCTTAGAACTAGCAAAAAGGCCTTGTAGTCATTTTGAAATTGCTGAGGTGTAGAATTCCTCCCTCTTCTCTGGCAGGATGTGGATGGTGCCTACATGAATAAGGTGGAGCTGGAGGCAAGGGTTGATGCACTTCAGGATGAGATCAACTTCCTCAGAGCGGTCTATGAGGCGGTGAGAACCCAGTTGTTACCATCATTTGAACGTGTACTTGCTATTTCAAACAGGCCATGTTGAAGATCCCAACCAAGGCACCAACAAGATGTTCTTTCTTTTCCCGTAGGAGCTGCGTGAGCTGCAGGGCCAGGTCAAGGACACCTCCGTTGTGGTGGAGATGGACAACAGCCGTAACCTGGACATGGACGCCATCGTGGCTGAAGTGCGCGCTCAGTATGAAGAAATCGCCAACCGCAGCCGCGCAGAAGCTGAGGGCTGGTACAAGCAGAAGGTAGGAGGAGGGAACCATACAATCCATAATCATCATAATCATTCAGACCGTACTCTGTTGAATATGTCCCTGATATCTGTTCTGCCAGCTTAATAAATGATGGATCTTTGCTTCTGCAGTATGAGGAGATGCAATCCTCTGCAGGTCAATATGGGGATGACCTTCGCAACACCAAGGCTGAGATTTCTGAGCTCAACCGCATGATCAGCCGCCTGCAGAACGAGATTGAGGCAGTCAAGGGACAGGTGGGCATTTAGAAATACACACAACTTGGTACCTGTAGTTTTTATGGCACCGTTATTTCCTACAAATGTCTTAATGTGGATTTTAAAGTGACAGTAAATATTTTTGTCCATTGCAGCGCAACACACTGGAGGCCCAGATCGCTGAGGCAGAGGAGCGTGGGGAGCTGGCTGTGAAGGACGCCAAGCTCCGTATCAAGGACCTGGAGGATGCTCTGCAAAGAGCCAAGCAGGACATGGCCCGCCAGGTGCGCGAGTACCAAGAGCTCATGAACGTCAAACTGGCCCTGGACATTGAGATCGCCACCTACAGGAAACTGCTGGAAGGAGAGGAGAGCAG
>JAVQIZ010205385.1:0-27404 GCA_036023535.2 Galaxias brevipinnis
CCCCCCCCCCCCCCCCCCCCCCCCCCCCCCCCCCCCCCCCCCCCCCCCCCCCCCCCCCCCCCCCCCCCCCCCCCCCCCCCCCCCCCCCCCCCCCCCCCGCCCCCCCCCCGGCCCCCCCCCCCCCGCCCCCGCCCCGGTATCTTTGAAGTGCAGCTGTCAATCAACGTGCTTCTACGGTGGGAACAACGTTTGGTGAAATGGTGCACAGGTGTGGGAGCAGACCCCAGATGGCCCTCCGGGGGTCAAGGGGGAGAGGACGAGAGAGGGGGGGGGGGGCCAGAGGGGGAGCGTGGGAGAGGGACTGGACGTTACACGTTTGGGTTTGCGTGAGCGGCGGAAAACCTTTTTGTACAATGCCGTCTCCCTCACACGATGAACCCAGACCCGCTATGGAAATATGTGTATCGTTCCAGTGAATAATGGAGCCAGGATAAGGCACTGCTCTTCCTCAGCAGATGAATAGCTGTCATTAACCATAACCATACGTTCTTCCATAACCCGGGCGGCTCCAGTTGCTTATCAAACCTGACAGAATTGTCATGCCCGTCCGTGGCAACATGGCCATCCATCCAGGGTAATTGCTCCCCAGATGTGTGCGTCCACGCCCGTCTTCACAGGACATTCTGATGTCTGTGTTTGTAGTCCAGGTTAATGTGAACTGAGCGCGGATTCCAGCGGAAATCAAAAACCACCGTGATTGGCTGACAGTCCTGTTTAGCGGTTTGGATTTGCGAGTGACTCCGCCATCTCCAATGGACCTGGACCTCCCACTGATGACTGATCAGCGTTCCTTTGCTTGAAAGCGATTCCTTGGAGAACTGAACGTGCATGCAAACACGCACACACACACACACAGACACAGGCACGCGCATGTGTAAGCATACGATCACACAAATACACTACCACATGCATAAACACTCAGTCCCTCACTCACACAAAGCACCCCCCCCCCTTTAAAAACACCAAAGGACAGTCCAAATCTATAATTGTCAACAAAGTATCAGATGATGCGTGTCTATGAAGTGGCAGAATGGACCAAGCCTTATCTCTACACTGCAATTACCGCCAATATCCTCTGTCGCTTGGCAAATGGTGGTTTCTTTATAAAAACCAGAACATCTCCGTTGTTCTGATTCCTGTAAAGCGTCTGTCTTGGTTACTTGATGAGGTAAATTTGTCGTACTAATCATCGGAGGAAATTAAGGGAATGTTTTGTTCCAACAGGCCTACTGCCAAACAGCTTAAAGGAGAGGTAAGAAGTGATTCCCTCCCATCGAACGTGTGCCAACAGATGAAAGCCATTTACTTGCACTTAACTGACTATAAACAATTAGAGCAAAACAGAACAACATCTCCATGCACGACTCCTGCAGCAGACTCTCTCTTTCTTCACTCATGTGCCAGCGGAACAATTATTAACAATCTTCATATGCTAGGTACACTTCATGAATTTTGCATTATCCCTCATCATTACCATAACCACGCTATCAAAGATATTAGGAGCCTTCAACGCTATTTTTTTTTACACAGGGATCTCTCTTAGATCTATTGTCAAGGAGCTGGAACCATATAAGATTCACCAGCCACCTTCCCCTAATGAGTGTGTATGCATGTCTGAGTGTACAATATGTTAATGCTGGTGCTGAGTGATCATAGAGGGGGTGGTTTACTCTGTGTGTGTGTGTGTGTGTGTGTGTGTGTGCGTGTGTGTGCATGTGTTTGAGGGAGAGAGAGAGAGAGAGCGTGAGAGAGAGAGAGACACTACAGGGGCAATACAAATTGTCATTATTTCTACTTGCTACTAATTGCCATTTGTTTTCTTATTGTATTTAAAGATTTAGATATTAATATAGTTATGATTTGTGCAAATAAACAGGAAATGTGGTGGGTCAGAGAGAGGTAGAGAGAGCGAGTGACTGTGTGTGTGCGTGTGTATGTATGTGTGTGTGTGTGTGTGTGTGTGCGTGCGTGCGTGTCTGGGTGATTTTGGATTCATTATCAGAGGCTGGATGTTTGACGGACATCCTGGATGAGGATGAGCAATTAGCATTTTCTTCTAACAGCCTCTCTCCCCCGTTCGCTCTTGCATTCTGCACTGTGATGTCCAGTAAAGCTGGGAGAAACAGGGCCGTTTTTTTATATGTTGTCCTTCCTCCGTGTCGGCAGCCGACAAGCACTCTCTGATTTGGTTCTGACAGGGACAAGATCAATGTGGAGAGTAAACTTTGTCGGAAAACATTGGTACCACAACTACTTTTGTACATATCATACATCGTATTACACACACACACTTGCTCACACGCAAACATCACAAAATCAAACACCTGTTTTGCAAGCAACGTTGTCCAGGCAAACTCACACACACACTCTTACATGCTCGCATGCCAACACTCTCGCAAAATTATACACCGACATGTAAACAGAGCAACACAAACAAGTCAAATCCTCAACTTTCTCCCAGGGTGTCTTGTTAGCATTTCCCCGAAAGAAATTTGATTTGCTTATTAATGTAACAAATGCTGTCTGTTCACCGGCTACATTAAGGATGGTGTTTACACTGTGTACACAACCTCCTGCTAGCGTGTGGGGTACAGCCACCATTAGACAGACACATGCACACGCACACACACACACACACACAAACAAGCCATCTGACAATCACTCAGGACACCGCGGGTATGTTACCATTATCTGGAGACAATAAATTGGATGGTCTCGCATACATATTTTTATATGCTGATGGCCATATTACTGGTGCTGGTCTCCCACTGAAACGATTTGTGGTGCTCATTTGAAAGTGATTGGATGCAGGCAGCGACTGAACTCCTACTCAGCGATGGCTGGCTTCATGGTTTCTTTATTGCCTTTACAGCTAGCATGCTAACCTGGACACATTCATAATAGGCTGTTGTGCTAATAGGAAGATAACACATCTAATCCATCACCAAGTTTCTATATGTGCGTGTTTACTTTTAAGTCAAAATAATGGGCTTGTTGCCGAAGAACAGATGTGCCAGACAATGTGCAAGGAGGCGCCAGTAACCTAATAGTGAATCTATTCTATTTTGCTGAGTGACTTTTAACAAAGATAATTGGAGTTTTGAAAACAAGAACACACAGTTGTTAGTGACAAATGATGTAGCACATAAAGTCATAAGTGCTACGAACAAAGTTGCTAGTTATTCTCTGTGAACTGCTTTTCTTATCCAGCTGTCACCGCTGCGGTTGTTACAGTGGGTGATTACTCTCTGTACCCCCACACACAAAGCCCCATTCTCCATCCCTCACTTTTCTCCATGATTAACACAGTGCCTGGAGGTGCAGCATTTGAATAGGGGCCACCTATTACACCCCCCCATGTGATAGTAATTATATACAAATATGTGAGTGTTCATGTGAAATACAGGATGTTGTATTAGGGGTTCTGTACGGAGAACATGGAAAGGCTGACCAGGGGAAGGCGGGGGATGGGTCCTGATTTGGAATATGCTTATTAACTCAATCAGATTAGAGCACAGCCACAGGTAGTCGAGGGAAGCCGGGATGGAGGAGTCTGCCTCCAAGACAGTATTAACCCAATCAGATTAATATTACAGATTGTCATGGCCACCTTCGTTTTCCATTTGGGAGCACCGTGGCCTGGCTGAGATGGAGGTTTGGGGATGTGATTAGCCTGACCACAACAACAGGCCTTGCAGGGAGAGCACCGCTGTTGGCACTGCTGTGTTCAATAACTACGAGGACAAACCGGATTCCCCTCCGCCATTATAATTCTTAACTTGGCAAATCGTTGCTCAACTTCCTCATGCCGGTCTCATTTGGGTGGAAGTGCAGATTACAGAGGGAGGACGTAAACGCAGGGGGACGCGAGACTGCTCACTGGGGCACGCTGAGAGGCTGATTGCACAGGAAGGAGTATTATCGGCCAAGCATAGGGCGCAGTAGTAATGTGGCACAACTGTTTCCTGTTCGTTTCCCGCAGGTTTCAAACCGACAATCAAACAATCAATGGTGAGCTAAAGATGCCTCTGTGCCGAGTCTTTCTGGGAGATTGTGTTGGTGACGCATGGCATTCGGACAAGTCTGTCTGTTGTTAGTTGCGTCGCTAGCATTTGTTTATGGTCCGAATCAAGTAACACACAATATTGACCAACTTCAGGAGAAACGAAACCACACCAGAGAAAAACGCTCTGTCAAACACGTGAAACATTACCGCTGGATCGTGGTTTGAGACGCATGCGCAGTAGATACACTCAAGACATTTGCTGTGACTTACTTTGTGCGTGCTAAAACAAGTTTGTTTCTGGTGTACATGATGAAACGTCTTCATTACTGACGTGCGTATTAACAAGTCCTTGTGTGCACCGCTAGCCTGTATTCCCCGTGTAATCAATCAACCGTCGACCAGCAAATCTTTCAACAACTGCAGGGCCTTAACCTTCCCTCTGGATACCTGCTAATTGCGGCTGCCGGAGAGACTCTTCGATCGCTCGTCCACCTCTTCCTGTCTTCTCCCTGAGGGTAGCCGTGGCCACGCTGGACCTTCCCGCCACGCCGAGGGGTGAGTGAAGACACCCGAGTGAAGTCGATCCGAAACGTACATACCACGTACCTTAAAACAACAGCAAAAACAAAACACCACAGCAACGCCTGCGAACATCCAATAATGGCCAATTAGATCATCAAAAAGCTAACTCTCTTCAACACACACTCACGGGCGCTCTCACACACACACACAGAGTCGGGAAGGGAAGAAAGAGAGAGGAGCCCTAGGGCTGTTAAACTTTAAAGCTCCTGCTTCAAAAACAACATAAAGCAAATAATCTGACTAAAACCATAACCCTGGGAGACCCCGCTCACTGCCTGATAATTGTCTGCTTTCATGACACCATCCATGCGGAACATTAGGCCTGTGTTCTCAGGCTGGTGGGGCCGTATGGCAGGGGCTATCGCAAACAAGGGAGGCTTCACAAAGCCTGGCCTCCGCAGGGACCCCTGCAGCCCCGCGCTTATCGGACCACAGGGATCTGTTCCCACATAAACAATTTCAAAGAGCAAGCCAGATTGTTGCAAACAGCCCAGTTAGACTGGCGGGGCCTGGTCTACACAAACACACACGTGCGTGCCTGTGCACCCACACACACACACACACAGAGAGACACCACACTCGGCCTTTCTCTTCTTTTCTTACTCTTTGGTCTTCCGCTCAGACTGTCTTTGAGGCAATTGCTGGTTTCAAACGGGATTCATAAAAGATAAAACAACCTTTGCACTCGCCTCCCTCAGATGTTGGGAGCCTCACCTGCAGCCAGTGTTATTAGCTCGCTGGATGGCTGTGCACTGCAACGTGTTGGCGGGTAAAACTACTGTGGGTTTCTCCCACGCCTCTCCCCTTCGGACAAAACATGGCAACTCTCGCATCAAACCAGAGTTGTGTGGGATATGTGGACATAATTGGACCTCAAAATAACAGCAAAGAGGTGAAATGGGCACACACGAGTTAAACATGATAAATAAGCCACATTTAAAGACTTCAAAGTCAAAGTTTAAACGGAAGAAAACAGAACGAATAAACATCGCCATTTACAAAATGTTGAGGAGCCCGTCTGTATCTGTAAATCCTCTGAATACTGTCAGCAACGGCAGTAAAAAATGAGGAGGAACTGATTTTTGTCCGTGTCTATAAATAAATCTTGCATTTGGATTGGCTGTGATGACAAATGAAATCCTAACTAATGTGCCAGGGTGCTCATCATAACCGGCGCAACTCAATTTACCGCCAGGCAATTTCCCCCGCTCCCATTGGAAGGTATCTAGTACGGGCTATGCCATTGAAATCACAATTGAATTCATCTTTCACGGCGTTATCTAATATAACGTGCTTCTCTAGTCAAATCAGGGCCTGTTAATGGACTCATCAATACCGCATAAGCAGGCCTAGGGGGACATACCGTACAGTAGCTCAACAGCGGCAATCTGTTAACATCGGCTTGTAGCACATTATGTACCTGTGACAGTTATTAGCTGTAGAGGGAGACCGTGGCTGGGTTGAGAGCAGTTATCACACTCTGAAATACACTTGTGCTACACGTGGACAGACACACTCAAGTTCGTTCTCGGGGCCACTTTAAGAGGTCGGGAGTGTGTGCATAAATCATTTCCGTGTGTCGTGGTGCAGGCTCACTTCCCCTTGCCATCCCTGTGGGGTTGGAGGCGTCAATAACAGTCTGTGAATTCCTCCCAACACATCCACAACATTTGTAGCACGGCTCCGTGGTCGTCTACTTCAAAGATCCCGTTTGCACTGCTTTGATTGCCAGTTACTCCACGCAAGCAGTAATATCCATAAGGCGTAATTGGTGGAATGGAACTCATCATGAGCCAGTTGCGAGCTCACGAATACGACGGTGGAAAATGTTGTGATGTTCTCCACCGAAACGTCCTGCAATAAAAGTAATTAGGTACAGAGTCTGCCTTCCAAGACAACAAGATCCTCGCTAGTCTGGAGGTTGAGGTTTCTTTTTACTGCCAGTGGTAGAGGATTCTATTGAAGTGGATGATACTAGGTTTTTTTCATACCAATCACTGTAACGTAAACATAAGTGCAGCCAAAGGCATGCCAGCTGGATAGGCTTAGGAAACAAACTAGTGACTTCAGATTGATCAAGACATTGTGATCACATCCACTCATGCCATTTTAAAGAAGTAGGCCCTCTATTGATGAGTTGTGTGCTGGATGTAATGATCACTGTTTTGGTTATTGCACATGTAATCATAAAGAACTTATAAACAGTGGCAAATGTCAGGGGCCAAGCCCTCACATTCTTGAGGGATGTAACATTTTTTTCAAGAAAGTATTTGAAGGATAAAATCAACTAGTTGTCAGTTACTAAGTACTGTTAAATGGTTATTATTTTTGATCAGTGTCACTTACTGTTAAATAATGTTTCATGCTGCCAGCTTTTGTGAGGAAACGGTCTCGAAGAGTCAGTTTGAAGTTCACACTGTCTCCATGAAACGAGAATCCATAAAACTATTCCACTACAGCTATTTTTAAAAAGGGCCATAGATTGCTCACTGTTTCACAGCCATAGTGTGTTGTTAACGCACACGCAGAGGACGAGAGGAGAGGCTGCATGTGCAGGTATTGATTAGTGGTCCGAAGACTGTAAAGCATTTGGGAAACGGGGAGATGGCCAGCAATCAGGAGAGGTATCTCTCCCTCAGGCTCTTTATAGACCCATTTGACTTCATCAAACAAAAATACTCCTTCCTCACCTCCAGGGAGTGCAGTAAGTAGCCTTCTGTGCTGCGCTGTAGCAGCGGAAACCTGGGTGCTACCCTTAGGGCTCCGCTGTCAGCCAATCACATCGATCCAGGGTGAAAGGTCAGGTGTGGGCATATGAAATGTGTTATTTTACATGGTCGGATCTGACCCCAGTCGGTTGTCATGGGGATCGTATGGCCTCCCTCAATGTGCTCTGTCCCATTTATATTCAGATGTGCAATATTTTTCCCATTTACTCCGTTTGATATTGGAACTGGAAGATGGGCCGCCTCTGCCTAACTGAACTGACTTCAAGCTCACACAAATTCTGTTTCATCGCCTTCCGAGATTTACAGTCATAAGGTCAAGTCAAAATGCTTGGAGATACTGTAAATGCATAATATAAATTATGTATACTGGATATGTGTACTTTTGTTTTCTAAATGCCAAAGCTTTAATTCATGACGTGGCTTTGATGATGATTCAGATGCATTGTCAAAAAAGTGCTGAACAAGCCTTTAAAATCAAAATCATAAAACAATATGTTTGTTTGTTGGATTTTTGCTGTACAATTTTTACGTCTATCCTAAAAAAAAATCATTTTTCTCTGACCTAACATTTCCTTTACACCCCCATTATATAGTGCCGTGATAAATTGCCTGCGTAATTTCAATGCAACACTTAAAGGGGCAACGTCTATTGTGTCACTTGGAAGTAGCCAACAATAGCATGCTTCCGAATGAATGTGGCAAGTTGTCTTTATTTCCAGATTGGCCCTAGTAAAGCAGAGAGACGGGCCGCTGTGATATGATTAGGGACTGCCCAGCCTCGCCGGCACAAATGAGATCATTTTTCTTGAGAGTGCTCTGGGCTCAGGGTGATTAATTTGGTGTGCATTGTGTCGGGTTATTGTATTAGTTACATTACCTCTCATTATGTTCTTAATCATCGTGTTTCTCTTTTTCGACAAAGACAAAAGAGCTAATAATGACCAAGGTGTTGCCACAACGCAGTAAAGAGGAATGTGAGATATGCTTCTATCGAGCTAAGTTGTAGTGTTCAATGCAGACACTCTCTTACCGCTGAAGTTCAAAGTGATTGCATATTGTGATGTATTGGCAATCTTTAGTTCCAATGCATACAGTGGGAATTAAAAGCTATTGCTATTGTCATAACTGTTGTCGAAGCATTTACGTTTTAGAGATAAATGCAAACCAAAAAATATGTTGGAATATTCAAACCTTTTCTTTACTGCTCTCTTTACCTTATGGCACTGACATGTCCTGTCGCCATTCACCAAGCTTCCCAAATTTTCTTCAAGACAATAATAGGCAAATACTTAGGCAGGTCTGACCTTTTGGCCGTTGAAAGGAGGTTTTAGACCTGAGACTCAACGGCTTAACCTGTTAGGCCAACGTTAATCTCCATCATAATCCTCTTGTAGACCTGTAGTGGATAACGTCTGGCTTCCCCCATCTCATCCTCTGAACGATTACTTACGTACAGACTATGAGTAAAAAAAAAGCTATAAATAATAAAGACATTACAGTTTGAAGTTTTGATTTAAAGAAACTGTAACAGGACAAGGAATAACATTGCCCGGTTCGTTTTGTGTGTTGTGCAGTGAAGAGAAATATCCAGAACAGAAAGAGGGCAACGAACCGTGGATCCCAATCTGGACCCAGGTAGTGGCAAGGCACACACCAGCAAATGATATCTGACCTCTTCATTGCAGAGTGACCCATGTCCCAGTGTTTGAATATGTCCTACATTGATCACTCAGTTTAGGTCAAAGAAAATATATTTGCTCCACCGCTATTTGCATTGTGCCATATTATTAGCAGGACTCCCAAAACAGGTAGTTGTTTACATTTGCATCTAAATGCATTTGACCCTTTGACTCGAAATGGCTGATAATTATTTTCCCCCAAAGTGCCCCTGCATGTTGGAGGAACGGAGCAAGGCAACGCACAGAAGAAATTGCTCTAACATGGCTTCCAGCATAAATTGCAGTGGTGGGCTGTTTGCTTTTTCATTAACATTCACCCTATGTCTGATTGCCCTGGATCTGTGAGGCTCCTTCTTCTAAAACCCCTCCCAGCCAGCCTGTGGAGGAAAGGGGGGGAAGGAATTCTGCTTGCTCCCTGAGGTGCATGTCTACGGAGACCAGAGGCATGGGAGAGGTTCATTGTTTGATGTTCGCACACGCAGCGACACAGTTTGATATTATTATCTGTTGCAAGAGATGAGATGCAGGGCGGAATGCTGGAAACAGAAACCATTTGAGAGGAGAGAGGAGAGGAGAGGAGAGGTGAGGTGAGGTGAGGTTTTCAACTGATATACCTATAAGTTGACGGGTGTGTCACACATAAACCTACTTAAAGATGGTAACAAACTAAAGCAAATGAGAATATGGAGTTTTTACTAATGGTGGCTATATTTATCAGTAGAATGTTGAATCCTTTGTTTTCTTGGTTGTTTAGAATATGGCTGTTTATTGTGTGTGTGTGTGTGTGCGTGTGTGCGTGTGTGCGTGCATGCGTGTGTGCCGCCGTGTCTACCTGTGTGCAGACTGAAGCCGCGTCAACATGAGAGGTTCTGAGAAAGCAACAAACAGGACGCCGTATGTGAGAAATGATTTCAGTGACCCTTGCTCCACCTTAGACCAGATTAGCATAAACC
Organism: Galaxias brevipinnis; assembly: GCA_036023535.2. Taxonomy (NCBI): domain Eukaryota; kingdom Metazoa; phylum Chordata; class Actinopteri; order Galaxiiformes; family Galaxiidae; genus Galaxias; species Galaxias brevipinnis. Next base: position 9,950 of record JAVQIZ010205385.1, read on the forward strand.
AGCGTGGGTGACTGAGCGTGATACTAATCGAGTATTACTGATGTAGAGCGTCCCTCTGCACTGCCTTGTTTTGAAAGGCTAGACTCAAACAAAGAGGCCAGGAAGATGGAGTCACTTATCACGTTAAAAGCAATTAACGTGATCCTCATTGGATTAGTTAAGTCTAAGAAGTCATCTATGAAGATGCCTTGATGGCCCAAAACAAATGACTTATAACTGAATTTCTTATCATCTGCTTTGGCAAAATGCTAGGCAGAATAATGAGAAAACCTACTGTAAATCACAATGGGCTTCTGAATGGTTTATCAAGTGTATTTGTGTATATCTGAGCTTTCTTCCTTTGTCACAATGTGACCATATTTCTGTAGTTTGTGTAGATTTTATCTCAGGTAACCTTACTAATGTGACAGAATTAGAAGCTGCCCTCAAGATAAGTCAAGCAAATATCGAGTTGGCCATCTGACCTGCTTTCACTAGAGCTTAGTAACAGTAGTCAGTAGTCTTAAAATACACTGTGATGGTCTGTTTGGATAGAACTTTGCAGTTTTGATTTTCTTTCAACATAGTTTTTTGGTTATCCAATCAACCGTAATTTGTTTAAAGTTGGAAGTGAATTCCTATTTTTGCTCAGGGCAATTGATCACATAAGAATTGAAGTATTTATTCTTAGGTTGTAATGGCTTTCCGAATGTTGCTTTGAAGATGATCATTTAAATTAAAAGATAGTTTTTAAGATTGCACTGCAGAAATAGAAGAATATTAACTTTTTTTTTTATGGGAGTGTGTAATTGAAGACTACTTAAATTCAATATGAATAATACTTCGGCATTTGTGCTGTGTTCATTCCAGCATGCTTCGGTCAAATGATTAAATGAAAAAAATATACATATTTTAGAGCTTCACATTATGCTCAGAACGCTTTGACTGTTGTGATGATCAGAATGACAAAGTTTCAACCTACTGTATATTCCATTCCAAAATGAAGTCTGACCTCATATCAAAATGAAGTCTGACACCATGTTTATTTTAGCGGTCTCACAAGGCTAAACTTTTGTCTGATTAATAGCTCTTGTTTGTTTTAAAACACAGCCTCTGTGTAACCTCTACGCTCCAGTCCTGCAATTTTTCCAACAGAGGGAGATAGACAAGAGAAATGGAGTGCAGAAGCCATCTTTGAACTCATGTCAGACACTGGTCTTTGCCAGGGAAATACAGCAAGCCCACAGGATGGAGTTGGAACAGCAACTCTCCGGATATTTAATACTCTGAATATTTCACTCTTTAGGCAGGACAGTTACCGACTCTATGCTGATTTTGAGGTCTATGTTGATCCTGGCTAATGTTAAGTTGGATATTAATGTCAAGGAAAAACATCACAACATGGGAGTTCCCTGGTTTGGATTCCTGTTTCTGGTTCATGCTGCGTAACTTTGATCTCTTGCCGTACACTATTGTATAACTTATATTTTCTTATACTCTCCTCATTAACCTTGATTATACTTCATCTTAAATCATTTCTAATAGTGTTGATGTAAAAGAGGCCCACACGAGAAAATGGTTCCTTAGTAATGACCACTGCATTGTTATAGGAAGCAAAGCTTTTCGGTTGCCATTAGATGGTAAACTATTTACACTGGAACAAGAGATGAGATGGCTATCCGAGGTGTAATTAAATGTTGACGTGCGAAAACAGCCTTATGGTTTATTCTTCACTGTCATTCTCTGTATTTTTCTTTCTGTACAAAGTAACTTATTCAAAGTCATTGATACCGTGCTCCTTCACTACAAGATAAAAGATACTGGCCCGGACTCTGGTTGTTGGTTTTAATTTAGCTGTGCACTATTCTGGACTCCAGATCCATTCATGAGTATTAGCAAACAAAGCAAATAAAGCTGAGAAACAAAACAAACTAGGTTGAAAGATGGCCTTTGATCTATGGTTGGCACTTGTGAAATTTGGCACTTTAACGGAATTGTTTTCGGCTGAAATCTCACTGGGGAACTAACAGGTCTCGAAGTCGACTGAACAGCACCCGATTACTTAATAACTGCAACTTTTTGGGGGGTTGAACAAGTGGACTTTAAGTCTTCCAACCAAGAAACCTGCGCCTGCACATTTGGAGAAGGGGGTTTCCTCTTCTGCATTGCTGTACACATGGACACTGACACATGAGACATGAGATATCTTCAATAAAGCCATGCCATGATACCATGCATTCCAAACCCCTGTGCAGAGGACAGATCAGTGCTGCTACAGTGTGTTGTTGCTGTCTGGAGCCTGACTACACTGTCATTTCACACCAGCCCTAATGCACTGCCCCGAGCCTCACACTGAGCCACCGCGGCTCACATTCCCCACGACCATAGTTGTGTGTGACACTCAAAGAGGATTATGAAAATGAAATGTGATCAAGAAGTATTTTCACGTGACTCCTGAGCACTTGACCTCTGCCAGGGGTTGGGAGTTGCACCACAACCTTATGGAAAAGAGACCCGCGTGCTCCACTAGCCCTATTCCACAGCGCAAACCAGGAAATGGATTACTCCTACTTCAAGATCAGCAAACCTTATTTTGTGGGCCCATAAACAAACACTTATGTTTATCACAATTTTAAAAATAAAAGACCATACACACAGACTGACCTGCAATAAGATAGATATCAACTTAGACTATACTTAGATGGTTCGACTAAATCCCACCTCCACAACAACACACTTCAACGATGAATGCATTATTTATATTTGCTTCTCGTGGCCAACATAAATAGCATTATGTGCTTGAACATGTTGACAATGCAGCCATGGCTCATTGGTAGCTGATGGATGACTGTGTGTGTGTGTGTGTGTGTGTGTGGCTAATTATTAGTACACATAAAAGGATGCTGTTATTTCCAGACCTGGCCCAGCGGCCCCAGCCAGAGGGGTCACTGGTTAAATACGGAGCGATCAGTCTGCAACTATATCACTCAATCTTGATGTATGAGCGCAGAGGTACAAATTAAACGTGCAGCGACCTTCTAGGGGGTACCAGGCTCAACAGGACGCCATTTGAACTAATTCCTGCATGGCGCTCAGACAATAAGGCACTATACACCACATGCTGTAATTACTTTGTGTACACACATCTGGATTTGAGTTCCCAGAGGAAGCTAATACACTTGAAAAAGAGGCTTACCATTATGTGTGTGCAAAATGTGTGCGGGTAAAACAAGTGGAAAGGTTGTGTGAGCGTGGAGGGGGTTAGTTCATATTTTCAGATGGCAGATGTACGCACACGAACACTTGCTAACTGTTTGCTTTTTTTCCTGATCTTGTCTAAGTTAACCATCGCCATTAGAACAGGGAAGAAGATTGCTGTTTGGAAATATCGTAGTAAGTTCCAATTCGAGGATAAGATTTCCAATAGATCCTTCAAATACTCGTTTGGCACACTAGTTTACAAATTCACTCGCTGCCTCTTGCTCCAATTACAGTCATCTTGCTTTCATTTGACAAAGTCACAGTCTCGATTTATATCTCAACACACTCTCTTTCATTCTGCCTAGAGAAAGCTTTCTATTTGTGCTGTTCCAGAATGTGGGATGGCGCTGGATGAGTGTATCTGCATTTTATAGCAGCTCAATTGTGATAAAGATTGGATGTGATGAGGTGGGATGGCTGACATGGAGACTAGGTGAATGTCAGCCTCAGACTGATATTGATATTGATCCACAGTTTCAGTCTGAGACAACCACTGAGCATAGAGAACTACCTATCTTCTTGCACATTGAAAGCATGAATCTGCATTGGGCCGTAAAGTCCTGAACGCTACATCAGTGAGCTGGCCCTTATTGTCCCATAAGTATAGTTACTAGTCATTCTTCTAAATGAATGAAGATGTTCGGAAATATACAATTGTAGATGGTCACATTGGATTAGCCAAAAGCTTCTACTGGACGAAGTAAAATGCTTGAAATATAAACCGTTAACAGCCCAAGATTACACACAATTGATATGCATGATCGTTTGGTTGTAAAAATATCTTCAAATTCCATTACAAATATTTATAACTTTATTGATAGTTTACTTGTACAAGATGTACATTCATATTTTGTGAATCAAAAGGGGAAAAACACAAACTGTAGGATGAATCATGTTTAGGCATGCTTGTATATGAAAGGAAAATTTTGATGGATACAACAAAATCCATGGAGCGCAAATAATTCAACCATCCCTGAAATGTTTGTAAACTCGAACAGGCTACATTTTAGTCAAACAATGCACTACAACCACACCTCCCAATCCAAATTCAACATTTAAAAAACATAACAAAAATAAATGCAAAGCATTGTAATAATGTACATTTGTTAATCTTTCATAAACTTTCAAATGATAATAAATAAACCACCGATATGTTGAATGTTAATTTAAAATCGAGACATTGAGAAACCATGGGAGCAATGTTAACACAGAAACGGTTCTTAATACATTGATGGAGTTAGACCAAACCAGGATCTATATAAATCTCATATTTAATATTTCCAAGTTCCAAAAATAATGTCTACATTTCCAGGCATCTTATCTTGTAAAAAGTTGTCTTTTTTTTTTTTAACATGCAAATTAGATGTTTCCAAATTATTTGTTTTAAATTGAATTCATTTTCTTGCCTTTATAAAACAGGTTTACCGCGATCTTTGCTAGTTTAACAAATACGACTTGTATTGAGTTCCATTACATGTTGATCTCCAATTTCAAAAGAGGAGTGTAGACAAAAAGAAATTTGGAACCCCAGTTTGCTAAATGTACTACCTCGACAAATGTTTCCTGATGTGACCAAAGCTATGTCTGAATACATTAGAAATGTTCTGGGTTATGGCACATGATTGTGAATGAATTAAACATAATATACAGTTCCTTTGGGGGAAAAAAAAACGGTCTGTTTGGCAAAACAAAATCATCACACCAAGGATATCAGCACTTTAAAAATGACTGAAAATCATTGGGTCTCTTTGTCAAGGATTAACCACTAGTTGTGTTACTTTTTTTCGTCTTTATTTACAGTATTGCACTTAAACTGCAGAGACTTGAGCATCAGTTTAACTGATGCCTTTCTTCATATTTTCAAAATTACAAAAAAATGCAGTTATACCCTTTCTTCACCAAATAACTTTTGAACATCTGACATGATTTCAAACCCCCTCCACCCAACCCCTCCCCACCCCCGCCCCCACATTTAGTAAAGTAGTTTCTGCTTGTAGGACCGTTTGTAAACGGCCACATACAAGTCCTGAAGTGCAAAGGATATCTTCACTTCTTTATCCAAGAAACAGCACAATTAATAGAAAGAAAAAGAAAGAGAGCACAAGGCGGGGAGAAAGCAATACAAAGTCTCTCTTACACATGCCCGGCAACATAAACTAAAACTTTTCTTCCGTTCTCAGAAAGAAAGAAAGTGTTTGTTACTTTTGTCCACAGCATAGGGCTACCTCACCCTAACGGCAGCCCGTTCACCTAATAGATGGGGATACTGAAGGTAGGATGAATGGCAGTGATCAAAACAGTTGTTGAGCGTTAAATTAGGTACAGCTGAGGCCAGCTCCTTAAAAAGTGACTGTTCTCCATTAGAACTCATGCACTGGGCAGCGGCAGGGAACACAGTGGTTTGAGGCAAATATGGCCGTTCAATCTTTTAATTTGTATTTTTGTTTGCAGAGGGGCGAGCGGTTCCGATGCCTTGGTGATTTCTGTCTTTGCCCACCCTCACAACAGTCTGCATTGTAAAGATGGCGGCCCCAGCATCAATGAGGCTGCTTTAGTTTTTGCCCATGTCTGCTCGGCCTGTTTGCTTTGTTAAAACGTCTTCCCGTCTGACTGGCTGGCCTGGCCCTCAGACCGACATCCACATATGTTTGTACGGTCCTGGGGTTGTGATCTGTGCCTGGAGTGGACTGAGCCACTGGCTCCGCAGAAGTCCTGCCTGTTGGCAAAAAGTAAAAGGTGATTTCATTGGTATTTAATTACCGTTCTCTACAAGTGGTTTGTTTTGGCAGCTGGTTTTGTGACATTTTTTCTCCTTTTTTTTTTCCTCCTCCTCCTCTGTTTTCCCCCTTTCTCTCACACACACCCTCCCCCTTTCTCTATGTCTCTCTCTTTCATTCTCCCTTAATGTTTTTGTTTAGTTTAGTTTTAGCTGTGAGTGTCATGGCCCTTTCACAGGCTCAGTCTTGTGTGAGAGGCGATTATGGGCATCAGACGAGCAGAGGGGAAGCCCGGTGGGGTCAGAGTCCCAGAGCCTCGGCGTGTTTTCTTGCCTTGAGTCGCAGGTCAGCGATGCTTGAGTTCTTGCTGTTGCTCTTGGCAGCCGCCGCCACTGCCGCCGCTGCAGACGCCGAGTCTGCAAGTGATGCAATAGGTAGTCCAAAAGGAGGGGGCGGGAACATCAGGTAGGGAGCGTGAGCGGCCAGGTGAGGATGCAGGTGAGGGTGGGAGTGAGCGACCCCCTCCAACTGGAGCTGAGCTTGGACCTACAGGACAGCCGAACATAAAGCCACGGGTTAGTCAGTCCCAGCCCCTCAAGTAATGTGCGTGTGGTGCGAGTGTGTTTGTGTGTGTGTGTGAGAGAGAGAGAGAGGGGTGGGGGGGGGGGGGGTCTGGATTTAGGTTTCACAGTCTGGCACTATTAAATTCCCACTCAAGTTTTACCTCCTCAAAGCTGTTGCTTACAGTGTATTTAAAAAACTTAAAGGCTGCACTCTGAGCTTTCGCCCATTTTTCATGTCAGCTATTCTAAAAGTTAATGAATCCTACACTGCACTCAGACACCACATCCAATTTAATAGTCTGGAATCTAAGTATTTCAAAGACCTAGAAAAGATTTGTTTAATTCACAGTGAAAATGCACTTATACCCTTGGAAATATGCAGCGCCTTGTTACCCTGATTATGTATTCAATTGCATAAATAAACAATTTCGCCCTGAAAAGATATTCACATATTTAGATTTATAAATATTTATTCAGACATATTCCTCAGCAAATAGAAAAAAGTACTAGAGCATAGGATATCAGTTTTAAAATTCTTTTAAATTATTTAATAAAAAATAGGTGCAAACTGGACATATTAGAGCAAAAACTGTGATGCCCATGGCGACATTAATTAATTGAGCATCATGCTTTCTTGCCCTATCAAACCAAATTTGTTTCAATAGAAAAAGATTTTATATTTTAAAATATTCCATATCAATATTTTACATATATATATATATATATATATATGTATATATATGTATATATAAATATACAGAACATGTGCCTCAGGCCAGGTAGGCCTGCTGTCTTTGCATTTATAATCCTATAGAGAAAGGATTATATTCACTATACATCTGCATGACAGGCTCAATCCTTTCAGCAACAACAGGTGGCGAGCATTTGTGTTGGTACGTGTGTGTGTGTGTGTGCAAGTGTTCATTTTCTAAGCTTTCAAGCATGTAGGCATAATTGGTTGTGTGAGAGACCACTTGAGTACAATCACCTTGTGTGTGGAGCGTATGTATGTGTGTATCAGGTCCAGTGCTTTGACTTGACATTATACCGTATGCCTGTTTTATTTTGTCTTATGCCTGTACTCCTGACATCAGAGCCCCCTACATTCTCTGCTTCCATCATCTCTTTTGCATGTTCACGTCTACAACTCTACTGGCTTCATTTTGAAGTTGTTTCTTTTCCCAGGAGGTAGGGCAAACATTGCGTCAGACAGACCTTAATAGAAAGGATAGCTGTAGATTGAATGCCTGGCTACCTTGCCCTTTCTCAAGGCTCGTCTCACACCTGGCCACACAGAGGTGAACTGTGTTTTAAGGTTGCCTTGAGTAAGGCCGCGCTGAGACACACACACACAAGCATTCTCACTCGCAAACCGCCACCTGTTTTTCGCCCCTAACGGAGAGCTGATCTTGCCAATGCCCTGTCAGCCATTCTTCAGTTAAGTCAGGGTCCTTCTCAGAGTTTGTTAAAGTGTTCAAAGATTTTGTAAGTGGCAGCAGTTGTAAACATAGGAGCCTGGCCTACCTGTTGAAAGGGCATCCGGAGGGCACCCATGTTGACATAGGGGGCAACTCTACATGCATCAAGGTGGCTCGCCGTTCCCAGTATAACACCTGCAGAGAAGGGGGAGATGTCTGTCAGACAGCCAGACGGTTGTGTGAGATCAGGATGCAGCAAGCCATAGGTTAAGATGCATTTATTTTTTAAAATAAATATGTATAATAGCATAACAAATGCCATGCATATTTCTAATCTAGCAGGCCAATTTATTTTTTTGTACTGATATAGAGGGGATGGCAATTTTACCTTTGTGCATCTGATTTTCTTGTTTTCGACACTTTGCTCTTCGATTTTGAAACCAAACCTGAAAATAAATCAGCAATATAAATCAGCAATATTGCATTATATTGAGTTGCCCAGTCCAAAGGGTGAGCTGCAATGAATAACTGTAATGACAAAAAACAAATCCATTAAATACAATACAATATGACTTTAAATGTTTTATATTAAAGGTAGACTAATAAATATGTATTGGTCTTAGGACCAGAGTAGCCTATAATATAAGCTAGACCTAAAACGCGATTAAAAGCACATTTTCTCTTTGCAATAGCTTAATCACGCCAATTGCTCCCTGGCTCAGAGGCAGTGCAGCTTCTAGTTAATCATCATCAACTTAATTTGCCTTCGTGAATACCATTATCTCCTTTTGCTTCCGACCCCGTAATGATAATCATTTACAGTTGCATATTTAGCGACTGCTTGTACCACGGAGGGCACAGACTAATTAGCCTACTCAAGGTGACGAAGCCATTTTGCTATAGTGAACTAGTATTTCACCGAAAATGAGTCGATATTGGAAAGGAATTATACGTGTGTCAATATATGACCTTTACGTTGTTTGGTAATAACTTATTAGAGAAAAGCTGTCAACTGAGTTCCAGCTGGCAATAGCAAATGGGTGAAAGATAAATGGAATTTATTAAATAATTTGGAAGCGTTTACCATGCACTTAACATTTTAAATCGGAATATGTATTTTCTTTTATTGTTATTAGTTGGCCTATTGGCAATTGTTATTAGTTGTAGTATTAGTATTAGTATTACCTGACTGGTAGCTTTTGTATTCCAACAATAAAACTAGCTATCATACCCTTATAAAAAATATATATATATATATATATATATATATATATATATTCTATTTATAATTATAAGTATGTATTATAATACAGGTAATTATCTAGGCATTGTCTCTGCCACTGTATTTTATTGACACAAAAACTAGCCTAAAAATAAATCAAGCATTTTATAATCCCGAATCAATTCCAATTTTGTGCCAGTATGTTAAGCAAAGTGAACTACACTGGTTCAGACAGTTATTTCTTCATTAAGGGCCACTCAATGATGTGCTTCACAAATACCCTAATCTAATTTCCTTTAGATTTTTATTAGAGACAGTGAATAATGACATTTAATTTAGCTCTGCACCAGAAACCGAAAGATATTAGTCCTAATCGAATTACTGCCTTCTCCTCACCAAGCTCTCATAACTTTCAATTAGATTCCTGACAGCTGCGCGAAGTGGGCTTCTGTTCAAACGAGTAAGTGCAGGTTAATATCCTTATCTACCACATGCTTGCCAATTCACTTTCAATAGATTTGAGGTTAAGATCGAAAACCTATACCTCTTAGCAATGCTTTTTTCAAACGTTCTTAACACAAGAACTGCCACACCAAGGTGTATATGCTGTTTATATGCTGTTTTTGGCCTGTGGGTTACTAGTCATCCTGTATTTATAATAAGACAAACGTGAAACAACGTGTGGCTAACACGTTAAGACATGTTATTTATTTATTTATTTATTTAATAAATAATAATTCATTATAATAATAGGCTACCCTTTATTCTTTTCCGTGATGATGCTATAGTGCTTATCGGCATATCTCGCTCGACATAGGCCTAGAACTGCAGCTGAACAAAATTATTCTAACCCATTTGTGTCGAAATAGGCTTTAATGCCAACGACTCCCGATTATCTACTAATATTTAACGAAAGAAAAAGAAAGAGGACGTCTTAAGCCGCAAACTCGTCAATCATTTTACTGCGATAAAATATTTGCGGATTACACGAGAAACTTTTATTCATTTAGAGAGGAAATACATTTTAAAAAGCTTATTCTGGAATACGATGGCCATATTGTGATGATTAAGCAGTTTGAAAAGTGTCAATTGATAGTTTGAATCTTAATGCATTTATCATTTCTCGTAAATATTATTTAGTTGTAATTTTTGTCAATCATTAGCAACCATATTAATATAATAAAATCCATGAGGTCAATTCCCTATCACAGCTTTCATTAATAAATATGTAGCCTAGGTGACGATGGTCCACAAAGAAAAACCGGGACAATTGAGAGACTGGTAAGACTGAACATTATATTATTGGTTTGCCTCGTTCTAAAAATATTGATGAAATTGTAGACATGCATGAGTCTGGCATAAATAGAGTATACAAATAATTGTATGTAACAATAAACCGAAAAACAAATATTGGATCATTCATACGTGTGGGCTATCATAACATAGCAAAAAAAACTTTGAAAACGAATAGGACGACTTCCTATAGTGTAAATACAAATGGTACCCGAAAATGTTGGTAATGTATAAACTACAACGAGATATATTTATATGTATATATTTAAATTATATTTATGCGAGCATTAGCTGATATATTTATATATATATATACTTTTGCACAAAAATAACGACCTTAATTCAAATGTCTACCGTAACAAAGGCAGCATCACATTTTACGCTTACACATTTAATCATGTGTTAACCGTATTTAGCTATAACATAATTTTTTTTCTGAAACTGAGTTATTAATCGTTGTTTATTCAGGCCTGGCCACGTGGATCTTATAGTGAAGCTCCCACTTCCGTGGGATCCAGGGAGTGACTTGGGATTTCTAATTTACCGACCAACGCTTGTGAAATATAATAAAACTATTGGGACTAAGGATGCAGTGAAACCCAACGAAGCATTTACCTGCACTCTAGCCTCTGACAAGCCCAGTCTCTGGCTCAGTTCTTCCCGCATAAAGGCATCAGGGTAGTGCGTCTCGTCAAACAGCCGCTCTAGCTCGTTGAGCTGCTCCAGAGTAAAGTTTGTCCTGCTCCGCCGTTGTTTCAGCTTGCTCTGTGCGTCTTCATCCTCTGACTTTACATCTTCCTTTTTCTCTTTACACTCGTATATCCCTGTGTAAAATATGTAATTCCGTGATTAAAGCATAACCTTTAGACAATATAAATCACCAATCCCTTTATAGGTGCAATTAAAGGCAAACGCACGCCACATAAAATGGTAGGCCCCATTGCTAGGCTATCCATCTTACTTGCTGGCAAACAATAATGCTAATCTTTCTTTGACTTAATTTGGCATTATGAGAAATATTAGTGACGGCCTGTAGCATAAGGTTTCAGAAATATTCAGTCCTGTCATTCATATGTTATAAATAATGTGTAGACAGCCTATAAGATTTTAATACGTGAAGGCCTATCAGACCATGGACATATACCCTCGTTTAATTCAAATATATTACTCTTGCTAAAATATATTACCATCAACGAATATTGTACTACATTACCATAAATGATAACGTTATTTGTAGGACCATGGCTAATAAAACCTTTTAGATAGGCTATCCAGTTGGCTGCGCTTGTTCTTTTGTTAAGGCCTGGAAATGTGTTGCACATTCGGTGAGTGACTCCCGTTATTGATTTGGCCAAATTAATATACGCCATTCAAACTATTTTGGCATAAATGCCATGCTTCAAGCTGTACGCCTCTGACAAATTATAATCGGGATTGCATGCACATCTGTTGACTGATAAAATAGCAGCTAATAATCAAATAGTTTGAGTTTCCCTGCAGTCAAAACATTAATTTCAATATTTAATATAAACAAATGTATCAAATTTTAAACACCGATTTCATAAATGTTTTTACTGCAGACTTGCACTCAGAAACAGGGGGCTTACAGAGAAATAGTCCACACTGAAACGATAGATATAGATCAACATAATCAAGACCAAGTAAGCTGTAGCCTGTCTAATAAATATTCGATGCAGTTTGACATTCAGATATGATGATCTTACTGGTTTGGCTTTTTGGAATTGCAAAATAACGTTGTTTTATCCTAACATCGATTTAAAAAAATTTTCATTTTATTGTACACAGTACGAAGTCCAGAGCTAGCATCCAGATGCACACATTTCAGACTTGCCTACCGATGTCATTAAAACAAGGCTTAGTGGAATAAACCAACCTTCGGAAGCTCTTGAAACGTTAAACTCCTTCAGTTTTTCTTTTTCTAGCTCTACGTGTTCCTTGAACAGATGTACAGGACAGCCATCCGTAATGTCCTGTAGGTTTGTCTCCGAGTTTCCCAGCTCCCTCGCCCGCGCCAAGCCACTCTCCAAAACTTCCCTGTATGTTATACTCTCTTTGCTGCTCTCCTTGGTTTTCTGGTCGAACGATTTTGAGACGAACGCCGTAAGTTCTTCCATGGCCGTATGTAAACACGGAAATCCACCGTAAATAAGCTTATATTAAACGGTATGCTCTCCGCGCGTTCGGTTGTGTTAGCAGCAACAAGGGGTGGAGAAGAGGTGAGATCACTCCTGCTGTTATGACTGTGTATTTGGGAGCACACTATTTATACACGGCCACCTCAGCCCAGCCCCCATCTCAGTGTCTTCGGCAATTACAAGCGCCTCGACTTTTCTGAATTCAACTTTCAACAGCTTTTCCAAAAATCGATGTTGCAATGGAGGCGGTTAATTGAATAACGGGTCATTAAAATGCTGAGTGTGCCAGGTTGAAACGTGTGCGAGATATGTTTAATTAATTTCACGGAAATTTCATTAAGTGATTATAAGAAAGGAATAAGGAGGATTTTTCCGTTCTTAATGATATGTCTGAATAGAAGACCCCCCAGCACAACCACCTCACACATGGTTACACCATTCTAGAAAATAAAAAATAAAAAACAAAGCACCACAATATTGAAATATTTGTTTTGTTATTATTAGGGAGCCAATGCAGGTAAATATGCCTGCATATATAATTTATAATTTCAAATAGACTTAATAGACTTATGCAAATCACAATACATTTTTCTGTAATTCACTAAGATCTGATAGGCTATAATTTGTTTTGCTGTTAAAAGGCATATTTCTATTTTGCTGGAAAAATAAATAGCAGGTTATTTCCAAATAGTCAAATCATTCTACGGTTTATTACTTTAGTCAAGCTGCATTGTCAGTGTATTCTCAGTGTGCAAAAATAATTTCATTGCATTAATGCAGATTATGTAAACTGTGGCTATCAGTATTCCATAGCTGCCAAAAAGATGCAATCAATATTTTCAGTATGATAAATTTTACAAGAAAATTGTTTTGTAGGTTGTATTAACATATAACATATAATACGCTATAGCGTCATAATTTTTACACATTAACAGATTAGTTGATGCACATTGCAGGTTACAAATAAATAGGGGTTATAAAGGCCTAAGTGTGAACATACTTCAGACTTGTAAATTCACCCCAGTAGCTTACATTATCTAACTTGTACATCAGTCCAGCAGAAAAACACAATGGGACGAAAGGGGAACTGTCCCCTGGGCATTGCACCCCGACAGTGTGAAAGCGCTCAGTAGAGCTGCTTCTCTCTAATGACGCGTTTTGATATCTCCCCATTTATCAGAAACCCCGTTTGAGATTGCATCAATATAGCGGGGACCGAGGTCTCTCTCTCTCTCACTCTCATGCCATGCACTTGCCTTTTGTTGTTAATGGACTTAAATCCTCTTTGCGACGCAGATCAGTGTTCCAAGTCGTGTGCCTCGATAATAAGTGTCCTATCAAGACAAATTGGCTCTATAATGATGAACGTGTGTGGTCAAAAACAGAATGTTGTGATTCCTTTCCTGAATGCCAACTTCAGGGAGACCTAATAATGATGGCCTCTGTTAGCCTATATCTCGCTCCAGTATTGAGAGGCAAGGCCTATATTGTTCCGATTATTGATTTAATTTCAGTTTCCTATGTTTATCATAATTATTCCTGTAGGTCAGCGTCATTTGATGATTGTATCATCTCAACAGATATATTATTTATCGTCAAATGATATGTAGTAAATTAAACGAACTATCGACTAAATTAACCAAAACTATGACAATTTGCCTGACCGCATTTTTTCTCAATTTAATCTATCTTAAGATAGAAAAAGGCTTTGATTTAAATTTCAATTCAATATGAAGCATTCCCATTTGCTTTAAGGGCTGTGTATTTAAGAAAGGCATTTATATTCAGACAAAGTAACATTTGGGGAATGTAGGACTCATTTCGGAAAGGGGGGTATATCTTGTCATTTTTACACGTGTGGGAAGTAGGCCTACCCAATAACGGCACCACAAAGTATTATCTCTAAACATTTGGAAATTACAATTAGGCGTAAATGCGTACGCAACACTTACGATAGTATCTGGATTTATGAGAACGAATCCAAGAGCAACGTTTTTACGCAGCAGCGCCCTGGTGTAGCCATAGTTTAGTGCCCAAATGTTCTTAAAGGGGCATGAATCAAATTATTCGCTTTATGTGCATTGCCAACAATTCCAGACCCCTCCCTACCAGCCTTCTTTCCTTTGGGAAAGGGTACTGCATGAGTAGCAGAAGACATAAAGGAGCGCTGTAGAACAGTAACTTCGACAAGGCCTATCTAGGATCATGTCTCATTTTGCATGTTTCACCATTGTCTTTAACACAATATTATTCGATTAGATTATATTAATATGACTGAGGTGGGGGAAATGTAGACCTATAGGGTCGTAAACGTTTCACAGGTTATATTCATTAAATAAAACCATTGAGGGCTATATCGATAACAAATATATTTATCATGGTTGCTGATTCAATTCTTTATCAGTTCTCTTGGAAATAAGATTTAGTATTCAAATTTGCTTGAATACATTATAATTTATTAAAATAGTCTCGATGGGAAGGATATTATGCTGTGTGCATATTTAGTATTCCGCTCACTTGTCAAACACTATTTTATGAAAATAAATCAAGTAATTGTGTATGTTTCAGCATTAACGGCTGCTGAATAGTTGGCACTGGGAGTTTAAACCCATCATTGATCAACCCCTTAACTAATCTAGGGGAGAGAACCTTGGTGTTTGCACAACATTTAATACGTGTTTTACAATATTGCGAGATTTATGTTCATATCCAACCATCATGAGATTATATCTTCTTCTGTTACTTTTTTAATGTTATACAAGAATCCTTGCAATTATTTTTTGTCATTATGCCGAAATATTCTTTTATATTACATATTTAAATTATATTATAATTTTTGTAACTTTCACTCTATTTAGTTTCACTGCATGAGTTGCACAGCCAGTCAGTAATGAAAACATACAGAATGTGTAGGTAGAATTGTCAGTGTAGTTACGAAATAAATAAAACTTTAACACTACATTTGCAGATGATTATGGTGTGTTGGCAAGCACACTCCTTTACCTTACATAACAATATCCAAATGATCTATTTTTAAACCAATTTCGAGGTTTTAAAACCAATTTCCTTCCACTAATAATATACTTATACACTAACACTTTGGGTGGTGCATAGATTTCGGCATTTGAGCCAGCCTAATTAGGTCTACGCTGTGTGGGAATGGGGAGGACTAAGGAGACAGAGAATAATGGTGGCTTTACTAATCATATTGTAGGGTCAGACCTAACAAATGAGCAGCATCGGGACAAGGGAGTAGACAGTCAGCCCCAGTCTATGTTATGGAATCAGGTTGCACCTAAAGCAAACATGGCGTCTGCTGTAGGCTCCAGTGTTGCCTCTTGCTCAGAGCAGACTTTCGGAATAATGTGTTGGCTCGTGGGGAGTGATATGCTATAAAGCCTGGAGGAGGGAGGGTGATGATGGTGGGGTAGGATATAGAGTAGTGTGGGAGTGGCTGGAGCCAGGGTATGGTTCTGGAAGGGCCAGGACAGAGCTGCTGGGAACCTAACTCACGTATGGCCCAACAATGTTAGAACCTCTTCACGCTGCCAGAGTCCTTCATGTGTAAAGGGATAATGTGTCTAAATGCATGATTGGAGATTGAGGACATTTGCCGAGGTATTTTTGTCTTGCGGTCTCGCAAAAGAATACGAAATACCTTTTTCTTGCAAGTCTGAGTTTGTAGCATGATACTATAGTTAAAGGGTTGTTAAATGATTAATGACTGCAATATGATTTATGTGTGTGTGTGTGTGTGTGTGTGTGTGTGTGTGTGTGTGCGTACATGTGTGTGTGTGTGCGCGCACGTGTGTGTGTGTGCGTGTGTGTGTGTGTGTGTGTGTGTGTGTGTGTTTATTAGCCAAGGCCCCACAGTTGTCTGGGCTCTGGGATACAAAAAGCATTTTGGGGAGGCTGTTTGGTTTAGTACTTTCATTTAGGTCCTGCTCTACTGCAGCACCAGTCTGTGGAGAATACAGTGTGTTCAACGTTCAAAGCCTTGTCTGCCGTCTAAATCAGGCTTTAAGGGCAAAAGATTTCAACATGTGAAAAGCCGACTCTGCTGAACATTAGTGTCCACTGGGTTGTTTTGGGAATATGTTGCTCTCCTCTGTGATTTGTTATTTTTCTCTGTGTATTCTCTAACTGCTCCGTACCCACAGGGCAAAGGGGCCTCAAATTGAAAGAAGGCATGAAATTGACATTATACTCGTAAATGCAGAGCAGATTTGCAGGGAAAACACAGTAACCCATTGACAATTCCATACAGTCAAACATTCAGTGTGTGTGTGTGTGTGTGTGTGTGTGTGTGTGTGTGTGTGTGTGTGCGTGCGTGCATTCGTGCTCGCACAAGTGTTTGTATGTGTGTGTGTGTGTGTGTGTGTGCATGCATGCATTCGTGTGCGCACATAATTGTGTGTGTGTGTGTGTGTGCGTGTGCGTGCGTGCATGCGTGAGTTTACACCTCCCCTCTCCCTCTGTCCTCACGAGCCCTGCTGCTGCACCGGTGACCAACACTGTGATCGTTGGTCTCTCAATCAGTCAGCGTCCAGATAATTGCACATCCAACTCCAACTCACAGTCTTTCTTTCTTCTCTTTTTTTCAAACAGGGTTTTCAGAAATACAATCCTATTTTGATTGAATTACAGTTATGGTTACAAGCTCATGGGAAATAAAACAGATAAACCACAATTTACCCAAATCAATAGTGTAAAAAATTATTTATGAACGATTGGTTGGTGTTTAAGCTCCTTCTATGCAGCAGGCTGTGTGTCCAGGTTTTTCTTTGTGTCCCAGAGGGCTTTAAATGGCTGCAGTAAGGAGAGGGGGTATTTGTATATATGGAGG
>JAVQIZ010205403.1:0-20818 GCA_036023535.2 Galaxias brevipinnis
TTTTGACATAAATCTGGCATGATACTTCCTAACATTCTAAAACTGCACTTGGCGATTTGACAAGCCAAGTCTTTTGCGATGACATGCAATGACTTCAGCCGCCTTGCAACTAGTACTAGTTCACACACCGCTGCTGTGATGCGAATTGTAACAACAAGCTTGTTTGGAGGGTGACGCTGTAAGCAGGAGGACCTAGGAGTGTGCACGCGAGGTGATTGACAGGCCGGTAGCCCTTACGCCTTGCAAAAACTCTCCTGATTGGTTGGGGATAGGCGGGCGTCCCTAGATTTTTTTAAAGCTGAATGTAGGGCCCAGGGTGCTCAAATATAGCGCACCTTCTCTCTGAGCATTTGGTTTAATGATATCCTCCAGGAGGTGTGTAATACATGTAAAAAAAAATAAAAATAAACTTTTGTATTTATTGCTAGAAATTCAAACTTATACTGCACCTTTAAGAGCACCAGGGGACAGATCATTCATGCAGAGACACAATCCCATTTTATACCAAGAAAATATTTTGATACTTATGGAATAACTACTTAATTGACTTTAAACTATTTTCGAGGATCTGTTGGGTCACAGGGTAAATGTCTTTTAGTCGACAGATTGAGATCTAGGATTACCTCAGCAGTCGGAACATGAAATAAGGGAGGAAGAGGGCATGGAGAGGGGGAAAAGAAGAGCGTTTTGGAAAATCAATGAAAGTGTATACAACGTAGTGGTAAGTCCACCTCAAAAGGAACATGTCATCAATTAAACAAACTTGGAGAACAGCGCCGATCCATCAGGGGCGCCATGAATCAGGTATTGGGTTCAGCCCCGACGTGACGAATGCCGGACCTCCTCTGTGCGCCCAAGGTCGGCGATCGATAGAGATCATCATTCTGATGTGGCCTTTTATCTCCCACCCCGCTCCCCAAGCAAATGGCCGACATTATTCCCAACACAGAGGTCTCAGGCCCCAGAAAGGGACCTCTGGGAAAGCTACGGAGTCTCCTATTCCCTCCACAGGAGCAGCGTTTGATACAACAGTTGTCCATGCTCCTTGAAGATGACAGACATTATTAGCAATTTGTTTTATAGGACCTTCCCTCTGCCTCTATATATAGTATTCCTGCATGCTCTCTATTTCAAGAAGATGGATGGTAAAGTGACTGCCTTTTCCGTTTCTGAACTGAGCAATCTAGCCATCCTTAAACCCTTTACTCCCACTGTGGTAGTTACTCAAACGTGTCAAATCCGGCTGAGAAGGAAGCCTCCTGGCTTGGTATTGATCTGCGCCATTATGGAATTTTACGCCAATAAACTGTCCTGACTTACTGTAACAGTTCAATGATTAGGCCCATTCTGGTCACATGACATATAAGAGCTTCCTCATTAGCCAAGGCCATTATGAGAAAATTGAGTTTTACAATCAAATTACAAAATGATAGATATCTTGTTTTTTTTTATTGTCCGACTTAAATGTGCTATTGCGTGTAGGGTTTGTTGTGGAGCTGCCAGTAATTGCAATAACTTTATGATCATTGAGAGCCTTTTCTTTAACTCATATCCATTATTTTTGAGTGATGGGAAAAGGCACTATGGGATGGGGATGGACAACACATGTACAATAATCGAAGCTGTAATGTTCCAACATACCAATATCAAACTATACAACATAAGTAATGTGGGACAAATCAACTGATAGCATTAAGACTGAATGGGGAGCTCAATTTTAACTGTATTGCATGATGATAGTTTAGAACCCATTACGCTGTTGTGCAGACTTCCAAATGGTGCTATGTTATGTTAGGTTAGGGTTTGTCTTTATTTCAAGCTTTTGAATATGATATTCACTAACACTGTCTGGCTTCAATCAGGCAATCACGCTTGCAGCACAACATGAAACTGCATATTGATTGTGGCTGTAATGAACAAATTGGATTTTTCTCTGCCAACCAATTTAGTGTTTTCTAGTAGTTTCCAAGGGCATCGTTTTTAGGATTTAAAACAAGAAATTATTCAGAGTGACTCGTTGATCCCAATTTGCAATTATTAAACATCTGTTTATTTGTCCAAATAATCTTTCTCATGACTGGGAAAAATACTAAATTCAGCACACTAGGAGTAGTTAGAAGGCCAATATAAACATAACATTTTTCCAATTCATTTTTGTTTCAGTATTTTCTTGGTGAGGTGCTTAGATAAAGCTTTGCTTAACCTTTATCAGAGTAAAAAGAGGAAGAAAAAGCTTCACCCTTTTATGGATGGGTGCTGTTCAGAATTGTCACTTGAAAACAAACCACTACTAGCTGTTTAGCTTAGATCAACAGAATTCCTTCACCAACAAGGAACATGTCATGCTGATGTGTGGAATTTAGAGAGTTAAGACTGTTAAGTCACTGTCAATGATTGACATCAGGATTGAGTCAATACAGAAGCCCTGCTGCCCGGCAATAATCCATTCAAACTGATCACGTTTAAAATTGCCCCTCCATATTGATTTCTTGTGTAAGCCCATACATATAGTTAACACCGAGCCACAACCATAAACCAAAAACTTAAAAAAATATATATGTTGTTTATTTTTCCAGCTAGTTTATTCTGGCTTGCTTTTGAAACAGATGTTCCATTACACATAAAGTTTCCAATGACTGTTTAGGACAGTTGCTTATTCTTGTTCGTCCTCAATATCCTCCACTTATGTGAAAAAAATAAAATAAAACGCAAGCCCAATGCAACAGGTGGAGCTTTTTCAAATGAGAGACCGTGAACACAGTCTGGCCAGTGCATACCAGTAATCCGAAGACCAGCGCTCTCACCGCACCAGTCTAAATAAAGACACCCAGCAGCAACAGATTACCACCTCAGCAGTCGGGCGTATCTGGGCCATGGCTGTCCCATGATCACAGCAGGGCCATTGCATTCAACCTTATCATTTCCTCTAGAGCTGAAACTCAAAACTGAAGCTCATCAATAATGCACTCTATGGTCTCCCATTCAGTAGATATCTGAGGCAGATCAAGCCAGGTTCCATGTGTCTCAACGTGTTGTTTGAACGTAATGTCCCATGCATGGCGCTCTGATGGACTGGCCACCGGCTTCAAACTAATGGGCCGAAACTCTCATTGGGGTTTTCATTTTTGGAATAGATTTTCCCGTTACGACGAATGCTAGTGAAAAGCTTTGTCTGTTTATTAAAAACCTCCAGAATGGATGGATCACATAATTTTTTGTTGTTAGTTTTTCGTGCTCGTCTTTTGCTTAAAGCAATACAATGTTTACTGAATGTCTTTGGACAGAGATATTTTGCCGGCTTTATTGGAGACACTGTTACTTTTCTCCCTCAAACCGAATTATTAAATACACAGAGTACATTTTCCAAAAGGTCATAAAGTTCATTAACCATAGGGTTTGATTGATTGTATATGTTTGCATCTCAGTGTTTAGGGGAATTTCTGTGGTTTGAGGATAGAACAGCAATACTCCAATGATGATCATCATTCCAAGAGTTTGACATGCAAAGCCAGGAATTTATGACCAATTGCTGGCTGACCAACTGCAAAACATTTCAGTGTTTCTTTACCAACATGTAGGCATAATGAAGTGGATGTGATGTGTCTAACTTGAAAAAAAAGTGTTGTAAAGTTCAATATAGTCAGGGTTATGCAGCAGTATACATGGTAGTACAGACTTTCATTATGAAAGCAGTATCCACTTTCAGTATGAATATATATGCATTGTTGCAAACTTAGATGGGTTAGATTTGAATCTTCTTCTTGCATTATGTTATTCCACTTTGCTTTCAGTGAGCATTTACTCAATCACCTTTTTATTTAGGGAAGTTTAGAACTCTTGGGCATACTTCATTTTAAAACAGAAAAATCTATAATCATAATGACAGTCTCTGTATCTGTTACACAACAGTGTGTTCATGTCAATCAGGGTGATGTAGATAAAGATCTGTATTTTGATTGAACGTGTGCAACACTACGCACACTCTACACAATTGACTTTGATGGTAGCCCACTTGAAATCATATCAGATGCTTCCCTGTGAAAACGAATACCCGACCAGGAGAGATGATTTCATATAGAAAGCTCTTGGGTTTCAGCGTCATAAATAACTCATGGTAATCCCATATTTCTCTGACTTTTCTCATTTGGGCTTCAGCTAGAAGGAGGGCAGTTTGTGACAAACAGTGTTAGTGAGCCTGCCATATAAACGTTTACTGGGCTTTATGTGTCTTGGCTTCTTAATTTACTCTCACTGCCAAATGACCCAATGATGTCCCAATTCCATATGCTCATTCAGATTTAGCCCTCTTCATAATGTTGGCATTTTCTTTAAACGTCATTATCATACATTGTTGAAACAACATAGTTGGTACTTGGTACTTCTGGAGAAAATGTTGTCTGAAATTGTTTAGAGGAAGAGGCTTCATATACATTTTCGTGGTGTTGCACTACTTAGTATTGTATTAGCCTCATTGAGAATTTAGCAATCATTGATGCTATGTTTAATAAGTCATGCAAACCCCTATTGAGACCACTTCCGACATGTGTGAAAGCCCCTTACCAAGCATTAATTATGTTGAAGTTTTCAATTACACCTCCTCCATTTCATTAATGCCAAATGGTAGGCTCTTGTTAGGTATATGAGCTTACCACCTACATTCAACATAACAACTACAGTACATAGTGGCTTGATGGAAAACAGATATGGATTTGAGTGTGTGATTTGAGTGTGTGATTGTTTACAGTTCTTTTGAAATCTGACGTTAACCAGAATCAAAACTAGAATCAACTTTTTGCAGCAGTTATTTTTAATTAATCAATTTATTTATTTGTTTATTTATATTTGTTATTTATTTGTTGATTTGTTTTTTTTCAGTGAGAGATTTTTACTTACCTCAGTAACTGCCATCAATGAAAAAAATGTAATTGTATACTTTATATAAATTGTTTATCTTTGATTTTAATTCATTTTTATAAATGTATGATGCAAATGTGTATTTTGCTTTACTCAAGCACAACATTCTTCATAACCCATGAGTAGATAAAAAAAAATTCTGGATTAAGATTATCATCCACACATATATTTATTCTACATAAAATTGTCACTGTCCATCATGAAGTCTATCAGGCCATCTTAAGTGGCTCTACCCTGTTACCAAGTGGAGTTGAGTTTCAGGCAAATGCAATCCAAACCACTGAAATGCCCCACAGCCATGTCATTTTGGCTGTTGGTGTCAAAACCTTTGAAACAGATTCCTACTGCAAGTCAAGGCTCTCTGCTCAGTAAAGAGAAATGGGGTTTTCTGTCATTTAAAATAACTTAACTAAGCCATTGTTCCATATTAGATCTTAGCATAAGTCAAACCTACCATGTGGCATAAAGTGTGGGCAATTTACCATACGGGCAAGTACAGCTGGACTTCCAGGGAATGCACTATTGGAGAGAGTATTGTGAAACTCATTACACAAACTAACTTCTTTGGAAGACAGAATTCTCCTCGCTTGTCTGCCACAAAAAAAAAACGAGAGGGAAAAAGAGTGATCTGATGACGCAGAGATAAAGTCATCACAGGACAGGGTTTTAATGAGGCCATGCCTCTCATTGGAGAGAAGACTGGGTGCTCACCGCTACTGTAAAGTGAGACCAGTCTAATATTCTCAGGCCCTGTGACAGAATTATTAAAAGCTCATCCTCTTAATGCAGTCTCCCCAGTGTCGCCTTTCACAGGGCCTCAGACACACGGGGCCAATAGGATCTCTTTTGTCTTCCCCACAGGTAGAATGTAATAGAATAGACATGCAGTCTGTGTGGTCACTTCCCCATGGTGTGTCTCTGCCAATAGCATGGACACAACTGGGCATATGTGTCTTTCATATAAAAGGGATATGAGAGCAATAAAAAAACAATGACAGTACTACATAAAGTCTGTGTGCTTTGTATAACCTTTCTTTGTGATAGAGAAAGGCATAAAGATGTAATTTAAGAACAGGAACGTCGTTTGGTTACTTAAAACTGACATCCTTTCAACTTTAAAAAATGTTTTTTGTCATTTGCATACAACGTCTAACATTGACAAACATTATGCAGCTGTTATTGCATTTAGCTATTGATAGTACTAGTGGTAGGTGGTCATCAGTGACAACATTGTCCCAAATGGACGTCCATTTCTCATGACAATCTGGATACTAAAAAGGTTTTACTTCTTTGCGCATAAAATGGAGGCCTCTCAAGCCCTCACTAATTATGCCTATAATCAAATGCATTCTGCGTCTCCTCTTTAATGACATTGATCTTTTGAAATATCCAAGCCTATAGTATGTGAGATTATTGGATAAAGTGCAGGGCGAATGCTCCTGAGTCGGATCCATGACCTCGCCAGAAGGATGTCGCCGCAGACATAAGTGGGTATTAAATGGATATAATTGACAGTGACCTCGCCTGGCACCCTGAGCTGCGGGGCCTCCGGACCAGGGATCATACAGGAGAGGGAATGAATTAACATTCAGTCAGGGGGGGGGAAATGAAAATTAAAAAAAGGGAGATGGGCCGAGCAACGGATCAGTGCTGAGCCAATGGGCTTAGTCGCCTAATAGGGGCAAGACGAGTCGCGTGGTGCGGCTTCCCTCTATGGACGATGAGCACGCTCAGGATAAGACTGGAAAAGTTCACACAAAGTGTTGTTTCCCTCAATCCGAGTGTCTCCACATTTATGACGTGACTTCTTTGTGACCCGAGTGCTCATGCATATCTGATTGGATTAGCAGCTGCTTACGGGCCAGCCCTCTCCCTTTAAGAGCACTGGATGTTTGTGAGTGGGTGCGGACCATGTTTGCTTATTGATCAGTTACGGGTCACGACCTTTAGCGCTAATCCATTTGTGTGATGATCTAAAATGACCATTCGGATTGAAATGACCTCAACCTCATAACATGTAACGGTCTAAAACGAAACGGCCCGGCGTGCGTGGTCCAGTGTACGTCTCACATCCAAATACGTACAATATGTGTGTATGGAAATTTGTGAACATAAATATAATCAGCACTACATGTTTTACCACAGTAAAACACTTTTTTTTGTATGTGTATGAATTGCCTCATCTCAGGCACAGGTGGGTTTCATTCCGGTGCTGTGCTGTTTAGCTTTCTGTTGTACTGTTGGCATGATCAGGGTAATTGGAGTGCTGGCCTTGTGAATCAGTGCCAGTCTGGGTGGGCAGATTACATATGATGATCATGTTCTGACCAGATGGCAGGCTTGCACTAGGGGCCTGGTTGGGCCAGAAAGGGAGGGGGAGTTGGATTGGCTGTTGGTGGCGTAATGGTTCTTTCACAGGGCATGTAGATTTGAGCCATTAACAGCACTAATCACTGCACGATTGCCAAACACACACATGCGCATGTACTCATGTACACATGCACAGGCGCGAACACACATTCATGCATACATATTTCACATGATAAGTACATAATTTAACAGCACAACGTTTCAGGAAAGATTGAACGTTTCTCTTTCCAATAAAGTCCTAAATGCTGAGTGGTGGTAGTGTTGCAGACTTATGTACCTGTCTGGAAACCCGGGCACTTTGAAAATGGATTACTTTAGAAGATGACAAATGGGCCCGGCAAAGTTTTGCGCATGCAGCCGGATAAAGTTTATCTTCAGGGCATGTGTGGCTGCCAACAGTACTTCCAGAGAACTTTAATCTTTCCTTCCAGAAGCTCGCCTCCGATTTCAGTGGAGGGGCCTGACGGGAGGCAGACTGGGGAATGTTTTGACATCCGTCTGAGGAAGTGATCGGCGGTGTGGGCCTGCTGCGCCCGCTGCACCACGCTCTGTGGTCCACTCTGGCTGGGAGTCTTTAACTCACCACCGCCACGTCCTAATGGGAGCTGTAACTTGGGGGAAATAACCCAGTGGTTGCAGAGATCGTCTCCCAGCCAGCCAGCCGACCGGCCACAGGAAGGGCTCTTTATTAACAATAATCCATCAGTGTGATCTGTTGGAGTGCTAATAAATGATGAACCCTAGGCTACATGGTAAGTAGCTCACTAAATGCCACAGATATGTGATCCCCGACGGGAGATATTACATGTGGTTGCTTGCTTGCCCTAGCACGTCGACGAGGGCTAACTTCATTACCGTTGTGGCAAAGAAAATAAGAAAAGGAGGGTGGAGAATAAAGACAGTGAGCGTTGCAAACTGGCGACAGTAAACACTATCGATGTGGCTGGGGGATCTCATTACAACAACATACTGTTTCTACTAATGACTGACTTCTTCAGGAGGAGCTGACATTGGGACATATTCAGAGTTACAGAGTTGCGTGTGTGTGTGTGTGTGTGTTTGTGGGTGAGTCAGTGTGTGGCGTGTGTGTGATGGGGCCAGAGAACGATGGGATAAAAAAGAGGGAGTGAGGGTACGCTGGCATTGCTGTCAGTAGGGGGCTTGGCCCTAGAGGAAAAACGTCAGCACTGTCGATGGGAGGGAGGGCTTGATGTCACAATGATAGGTTTTGTGTAATGGGCACTTTGAAAAAAGAAATAGCTGCCCTCTTCTGTGAGTCTTACAGTCCGGTGACTCACGCATATCCCAGCGCTTGTGTGCCATACAATGAGAAACTATATCCTGTAACTTCATGGAAACAAGACAAATGCATAGTCTCTCACGTGCGAGCAATACCACGAGGTAGATTGCGCTAGTCAAATATGCTGAATCGCAATGCAGCCTCCATGTATGATAAAGGTTCATGTCTTTGTGAGTGAATACAATGTAATAATAAGACTTTCAAATAGTTCTCTTTTGCAGCACTTTGTGCCCGAGGAGAAAAAAGAGAAAACACTTCTTCCACTCTTAAACCCCCTCACCCTCCTACGTGATAAAAAATTCATAAGGCATGTTGAATCGGCGTGAAAACCCCAAAATGTATGCAATTTGATCAAGCAGGGATTAAAAGCGTCATTGGGGCTGTCAATAAGGGATGACTCTGCGGTATCATATTGACTGCTGCGTATTAATACTCAGTGTCCTATTGGGCCATCAGCTGATTGTTTGGAATGTAAATGATGCTGCTGATGGCTCCGGTGACTGATGGCTTAAATTCCAATTAATCAATTGCTTCATCAGTTTGCCTAATTCAGATCAAATATCTCCTGAGTGCACACCCTTCTTTTGCTGGTATTAGGAGAAATAAATGCTTGGGAGGTAATTTTCATCAATCTCTTGTACATGCCAATATCTCTCTCAGGCCCAGTCCACGTTGAGGTCTTAATGTCTTAAGTGTGCATGCGTGTGTGCATATGCCTGAGTGGTAGAGTGTGCATACCCAGTGGTGTCTGTATAACAGCGGGAAAAAAGGATTTTTATGACATTAGCATATTACATATTTTGTTTTGATAAACTTTTTTGAATATTACTCAACTTGTCTGATTGGCATGGCAGGTAAGCATGGCATCTACCGAACTTTAGTTTACTCTATGGGCTAAATGACTGTCTTGTAATGTGCTAAAAATCCTTTGAGCTTGTGATAAAATGAGATGGTGTGGTGTCTCCCAAGTCAATGCATCTTTGTAATTGTGCACACTCATATTTCAGTAATTTCGAGTATGGTGTTCAAGACCATGCTGCTTCCAGTCGACTAACATTACATTTCTGCATAGTTAACATGTTTTTGACAAGTCATGTGACCTTCTTTGCAAAGACAGCTGGCCAACCAGATCAGGAGGCTTGACACGAGCCTGTCTTTTGTGATGTATGTCAATACCCGTATACTGTATATCTATATCACTCCATCTCCCCAACAGCCATCAAAGCCCTCACCACGCGACAAGCCTTGTCAATTATACAAAATAAAATCAAGTATTCATAAGTTGCCTGTAATGGGATATTGTCTGACAGATTTAATAATTCAGTTTTGCTGAGGCTTAACTGGCATTAGTTTGTAGCTAATGGTTGCCATTGTAAAAAATTCATCGGAGACAATACCGGAGCGAGAAGGTACACATAATTATGCCTACTTTATCTTCTTACTTACCCTGGGAAATTAAAAGCACGTTTCTAAAGAGAGATTGACCATTGAGGTGTGTGAAGGCAATGGTACAGTAATTTGATTTATGAATTTGATCCCACCCTCTCCTTCATTTCATTCATCAATGTTTCAGAAGATGCAATTATGCATTGTGCCACCGCTCTTCATAGCTCCATTATCCCTCATGAATATCATTGTCACAGGGTGTGTAATGGTATTGCTAAATATTCCATAATGGCTGACTGGGGTCTAGTCGCTCAATTCCATTATTAGGATTTTTTTTCTTGACCAGAGTAGATGACTCAACTTCAGTGTAAAGGTGGGTGTGGAGAGTATTCACACTGACAGTGCTTTGTCTTTCATGTGTCATCTTTCATCTCTCATCTTTTGTTTCAATAAGAATCACATAAACAAATGGAGGTGTTCTTTGTTTGTGGTTCGTTTTTATTGTACATCATTTTATCACACATTTACAAGTTTTCATTATTGTTATCACTATATCCTACGTGGTTCTTGACTGTGCAGTGTCACTGCTACACTGTGAAATGGAACATTATGTATCATAACTGTGTCAGTTTCCATCGTCAGTTAAAGTCAACTTGAACTAAGCGTTCTTTAAAACAGTAATCCAAAGTCTAAATTGTTTGCTCTGCATGGTGTGAATTATGTGGGCTCCGATGGGTGGTGAACAAGAAAGTGTATATGACATCACAGTCAGAGAACAGGCGGTGAAGCATGCACCAAGGCCCGACAAATGCTTAGCGGTCGCGAACTACATCGATCTAGGGTATAATTCTCTATGAAACTGATGGATGAGGGCAGCCATTGACAGAAAGGGTAAAGACCACTTTGAGATGTCCCCTGTGAATAAGTATGATGGAAAATAGATTGTTGAAGAAGATTTATGTTTGTGCTGGGCTGCCACGGGAGAAAGCTGCCCACCCCCCCGTGCTCTGAACCGATCAAACATGCCATTCTGTGCAGATTAAACACACTGCACACCTGGCCTTATTCAACTGCCAGCTCTCTGATGATTAGCTGGCAGGCTTGCATAAGGCTACTGGGACTGCATGTACTTCAAACATGAGCAAACATACCAATCAATTATGCCCCATGATAATCCTGAAACGCAACACTTGTGCAAGGGCTATTGTTTAAAGAAAAGACTAGTATGTGTAAGCATCCTGCTTAAATGAATTAGCCAAAGAAATCCATGCACGGCGTTAAGATATGCTTTCCATGTGCTTTTTTATTAATTCTATTTATATTTTAGTAATAAGCTCCTGAATACAGAAATACGTTTTATCAGACAATGTGGACATGATTTCCTGTCAGATGAAGATGCTCATGTGGATGGCCTGTTCGAAGGAACATTTTCTTTGGCAAAATAACTTTCCACTGTACTGTCATTCAATAAATCTGGTGTTCTGTAAAAAATGCTAAACCTTTTAAGAACGAAGTTTTAGTTGTGTCAGTAGTGTTGTATTTGAGTATGAAGGAATGCCATTAGCGGCAGAGCCCAGTGGAGGGGCTGTGGGTCTTGCTTGTCTCCTCTGTTGCTATGCATTGTATGCCTGCCAACACTGTAATCAGATAATACCACTGAGAGGTCAAAGGCACTGCAAGACTTTGCATCAGATTTCTCTCACCTTCTACAAAAACAAGAACAATTGTGAGTTTGTGTGGGTATTAGAATGAGAGGATACACTGTAATGTATACAGCTTGGGCTTTTAAATGCCATAGACAGTTTAACTTTTAGTAATGATTTATTGTTATTATATATGATGTGTAAAGAATAAAAAACACACAAAAATGTACAGATTACTGAATACAAATTAATGTCTCGTTGGATGTTGACAAAATCAAGCATTGCTGTTTAAGTGAGGCTAATTGACTGTAGAGCTGTGTAAACGTCTAGCCTTTTCCATAGTGGTGGATGGTGCTGACCTGGGGTTAAGTATCTCAGGCTGGAGGTGTGGGGAAAATGGTCAGCCCCCGCCCGCCTTCTCCTCCATGTCCCAATAGACAGGGGGCCTTTTTAAATTGGGAACTGCCTGAAGCTATACTGTACCTTATTAACACAACAGTGCCACCTGTATAAACACATTCAACTGGGCAGCGCTTACAAGCTTATGTGTGGTGGCCTGGTCCATCTGGATATCTTTGCTCTTGTCTGTTTTTATTATATTTTATTGTGTTGTGTTTTGGGTTGGGGGTGGGGGTGCTGGTCCCAAAGCATACCGTGTACTATGCATAATTGTGCTGGAGTCAAAGGGGGATGTTGAAATCGGGTATGGAATAGCCACAATGTTCATTTTGACCCTGGTGTCAAGATGAGCTTCTTGTGTGGGCCCTGCTCCTCGTCTCTTCCCATGATGTCCTCCTGGCAGGGGTCCTCTCCTTGTGTAGTCGTGTTTACATTATACTCTTAGGAAAACATCACCTCTGGCTTCCCCGAGGGCTTAAACAGGACAAAACTAGTATCAATTAGGCCATGGAAATGTTGCTACAGATGACATATTCAAAATGGGGGCCCCGAGTGTGTTCTGCTTTCATCGCCATGCCAGAGGGCAGAGGGGTCTCTGCTTTGTTTATGTTTGCCTTGGCAATCATCAGGAAGCAGCCTGTGTCACCCACTGAATGGAGAGACTTGATAGAGCTTACCTTCTTAAATACTTCTCAACTGGACTGGCATTCTCTGAGGGAGATAATAGCGGATGCTAAGTTGGTCTATACTAACGTTCCTATAGCAGTGACATTTTGAAACAAGCTACAGAGCTCGCTCAAGAGGCAGCAAACCAATCTCCATAATGCCTGACCCGCGATTAGTGATGAGGTCAGCGTGGGCTGTGATTTGAGCATTTAGATGTCCACTATTAATTGAACCACATCAAAAAAGTGTAAAAAACTTAAACTGAATGTTAATATCTCAGGATTCATTTGACATCACACTGTCACTTGCACAGTGTAGAAAAAAGAAGCTGGTCCCACACATAAACATCTGAAACTGCTGCATTATTTGAATGCATACTCGAGATCTTGCGATGGCGTCGCGTCTCATCAACCCTATCTCATCTCCTCTCCGCCTCCACCGCCTCCCCCCAGGCATCGTGACCCGCTGCTGGCTGTCACCTGTGTGATTTCAAGTCGCTATGAGACGGCCTGGAGACAGTAAGGATGTCCGGGTGGTGACATGTGCTGTCACCCGCGCGCCCATCATCTTGCGTCGAGGTGTAAGTCGAGCCGTGGCAGGACACCGGAAAGAAGAGCATCATCTTTTCCCCCGAAGGTCCCTGGAAAAGGCCTCCGTAGGCCTCCTCGAGAAGAGACGACACCGCCCCGAGATCTTTGCTCCAGATTTTGCCCTCTTCCCCAAAGCACTTATCGTGATCAGAGAATTAAAGTTTCAACGGGTCGTTTAAAGATAGGCTGAGGCAGCGCGAGGCTTGGGACACCCAGCTAAGGTTTCCCTCCCTGCTCCACAGTCATATCTGCGTGCATCGCCATGGTCCTCCGTTGGTTTCTTGCTGAGTGCATGGTAAACCCCTCCCCACTCCTCCTCCTCCTCCTCCTGCTCCATCCCCAGTCATTCCTCTTCCCGTCCCCTCCCCCACCCTCCACCCGCACTCCTTAATGTGATCAGGTAGATTTATGATGGGCCTTGAGGTCATTGAGATTTTCTGTAATTGGAGAGCGGATGAATTGTGTTAACAGGTCCCCGGCATAGTAAACCAGAGCATTTACATTTCATTAGCTTTATTGAGCCGCTGTTCGTTTTATTTGTAATGAAGCGCGTATTATGATGAAAGGCATATTTTAATGATCTTCAAATAAGATGAACAAATGTTGCCCTTGACCTGACATAATGTTCACGATCTGGTCTTTATGTCTCCGTCTTATTTATGGGGACGGAGAGACTGCTCGTTCCTGAATTAGTAAGACGTTATGGGGACGTTTTTCAAGGATGTTTAAATAGCTTAGGGGTCAGGGTTACAGCTTAGATGGTCTCTCTCTCTCTCTCATTCTCGTTTGGCTCTTTGAAATCATATCTGCTCCTTAAGGGAACTTTGCTCATTCAATGAGGTGAGTGGAGCAAAGGGAAAAAAGTAGCAACAAATTTAACACTTCCTGTTCATTTTAGCTACACTTTCATGTCTGTATCTCTGTGTCTGATTCTGTGCATAATATTAGTCTCTGTGTTGTGACGCTAGGCATGGTTTTGAAATATCATTAGTTTATCTCTGCCTTTACGTGGAGTTTTATCCAGTGTGTGTATGCCTGTGTGTGTGTGTGTGTGTGTGTGTGTGTGAGAGAGAGAGAGAGAGAAAAAAAGAGAGAGGGAGTGTGCACACTGCACAATCAGAGTGTGTGTGTGTGTGTGAGCACTGTGAGTGTTCCTCTGTGTACACTCGTCCGTGTGTCCGTACCCATGTGCCTGGCCTGTAGCTGCTTTGTCTCATTAACGAGGGACGTCCAGACCTCCGCTGGGGCCTGTGGGAGATTATCTTCTCCTGTTTTGCTATGAAAGCGCTTCTGAACGTAACCGAAGAAACTCAGTCAAACGGCGGAGGGCTCGGTTGAATAATTCAGCGTTTACAATCAATTTTACCCCCCTTCCACCTCCTCTGCACACCTCCCTCGGACCACAGGGCCGGTAGACCCGTCATGGTAATGTTGACAATTTCCTGCGCAATGCAGTCTCTGGCACTATGGCAACATGAGAGGCTTGGGGAAGAGTGTCTGTGTGTGAGCTCGGTTTTCATCTAAATACATTTTGAAAGGCAGCTTTTGTTTTTTTTGTCGGTCAGGCTATTGATCCATTGATTGAATTGATTTTACTTGGTTAAAAAGAAAACGTAAAATATCGTATTGAACACTGCGTTTATTTTCTGGCCAGAAGAAGAACAAAAGCGGTTGGATTGGCAGCGTTGGTTTCTATAGCTACATCTTGCTTTCACTCTTGTGTCTGTTGCCCTCTGAGCTTCACCTCCTCCTTTGTCTGCTCCGATAGCCACACTGAAGTCTGAAAAGCAGGTCACACTCCAGCGACTTGATTTCCAAGAAGGAAAAAAAAAAGAGAAGGGGCTTTGTGGAGCGTACATTAATAACACGACTTCTCTTTGTGGGTGTATGTGTGTGTCCGCGTGTGTCTGTGTTTGCGTGTGTGTGTGTGCATTTGTGTGTGTGCATATGCGGGCGTGAGACATTTTGTGTGTATGTGAGCTTGTATCTGTGAGCCTGTGAGTGTATTAGCCTGGGTGGTATCAGCTTTCCAGCGGTATGATTGGGCTGTGACAGGAGGCAGCTATATTCTCCTGTACAATAAGCTGCAGTATAATAGTCTTGTGGATTACCTCAATTGCAGGTGATAACAGACAGGCAGTGGAGCAGACAGGCCGACACAGGACACCCACTCCTGTGTGGGAAGCTGTATGAATTATTTCTTGTGTGCCAGTTGAACGTCCATTTGGGTGGGGGCCCTGCCGGGAAAAGGTCTGACTGGGCATGGCGATGGTGAGACGTTGGGGGGGCAAGCTTGTGATCAAGATGAATGTGGTGCATCCCTGAAAAGTTCTGACACTGTTTTTACACCTAATCCATCAGGTAAACAAAGTATATTCTGCTATGTATGTCCTTGTCTTTGTCCTTTGTATGTATTTTGTTGTGTCTACAATGTGTGTGTGTGTGTGTGTGTGTGTGTGTGTGTGTGTGTGTGTGTGCATGTGTGCGTGTGTATGTGTGTGTTTGTCGCACACACTTTGATATGCTTTATCAAGCAGGAGGGCCTCTCTCTGGGTAGTGCAATGCAGTATGCCGTATTCTTTGTCAATGGTGGATTCATGAAGAAATGCGACACCCGGTTCAAGCATGATTAAATTGACACCCCATAGAGTGTCTCGGATACGTCCTGGTGCTCCTGATACGCTTATTCAACGCTACGTCCGTTCTGAGTTTCACCTGTCAAGTTGACATCATTGCATCGCAATTACAGAGAGTGAGAGGGTGAAACCGTGGAGCCCGATGGTCAGAGTGCGAGCAGCTATCTCTTTCCTCACTCCCCTTGTCTGCCATGTGGACAGTCTCGTATGATTCAAGCTGCACAGACGTAACATAGCAAAACCCAGGTTTCAGTGCCGTGGCCCTTTACAGTGCAGTACATCAAGGGCTCTAGAGATATGTACTACACTGGGCTGTTGGACAGTAAGCATAGCGGAATGTGGCACCGATCCAAGTCTTTGCCTGACATAACGTTGCTCGTCTGTGGACTACAAAAGGTTAAGACTGGCTTCCTGAACATCTGCTTCCAAGATCAAAGCTCTGGAGGCTATTTTTGTGTTTGCAGTCGTTGAAGGGTTTGAGATTATAGCCAGTGTTTTCCATGCTGTATTTGTTATTTACATAATTCTAATGCAGACACTGTTTATTTTCATTTTGTTCTTTCTTCCGCTCTTTCCGGACTCATGGGTCTCATAAATGATTATTTTTTCTTCTGACAAAACTAAAACGAGACACAATAAAAAAAAAGCATTGTAAATGACATACACATATTTGAACATACATCTATATATCTCTATGTTCCCTGCATAAGGCAAAATACAATTGTTTGTGTGTTTTGTCCGGTGACTTAGTGAACGGGAAAGAGTGTCCAAACCTTTCACTGGTGGTCTATGCGGCACATATACCTGTGAATTGTTTGTATTATTATTACTACTGTTTTGGATTAACGGGTAGCAAGACGTATTTGAGGAAAGTGAGGAGAGAGAGAGAGAGAGAGAGAGAGAGAGAGAGAGAGAGAAAGAGAAAGAGAGAGACAAAGAGGGGCTTTGTTTACGGCCTTCCCTCTCGACCACACACAGGGTTAAGCAACAGAGCAACGTTTCCTGTACTGTACTGATTCATTCTCTCCACTGCTGTTTTCTTCTATTAACACAATCTCCGTGGCTAAACATTTGTATTCTCTCTTTCCAATAAACCTTCTCCTGTGGCACGTCCGCCGTGTTGGCCATTCACGTGTCCAGTTATGAGCGGTGGTCGCCCACCTTGTTGTCGACACTCATAACCGACAACAGATGTGTCAACAACAGGTATGTTCCACCCTACGTTTTTTCATCAAATGTCTCATTCTGAAAGGCCATCCAATCTCTTGCAAAATGTAGTGTGTTACAACATTTTGACATATGAACATAACAATATACAGGGGATCGCTGTGCACTATGTTGACCTGGTTTCATAAGGGAATATCATTTTTAGTTGATACAGGGGGTCTTCGGCAGTTACAATGATCCCCACCAGGACAGTGATGGTGACGATGTTACAATCAAAAGTTTGAGCGGCACCGTGCCCTCGAGCTCTCACCCCAACACAGCCCACCTGGATTTGAATGTAATAAAATGAGAAAGACTGAGAGAGAGAGAGAGAGAGAGAGAGAGAGAGAGAGAGAGAGAGAGAGATGTCACAGGCAGAGCAGCCCTCCATGGGCCCGTGTTGCTTGTTGTGGCCCCCGGCGGCCTGTGTCACAGCAGCCTCTCCTCTCCCTGTGTGGCCCTGCCTGTTTTGTCATCCTTCTCGAAATGTTTGGGAATCATCAGCAGCGCTCTGACCACAGTGTGTGCTCCGCGGGGCGAGACGCAGGCAAGACACAACGCTTCCATATACAACAGTGCCCGGATGCCTCTAATCTGTTGAGCCTGCGAACGCGTGCGCACATGAAGATACAAACACGTAAACACACACACACGCACGCACACACACTGTATATGCCAGCACTTTTTACACGTACATCGAACCCTGCTTTGTGACTTGATTTACAGCGGCCAATATGATTAGGATATCCCCGTACATGGGGCACATGTAAGGGTGCAGTTAAGCACTGTTGACTTTCTGCTGCAGCTCTGTCAGCCGCTGTCCTCTGCTCCCAGCCAACGTCCTCCAGTGCTGGAAGGGGATCACATGAGCCGTTTCCATATGAAGACCCCGCCGTGGGCCAGGGAAAAGCCTGGGACACCAACGGCCGTGCGGCTAATGGGACACTTAGCCGTCTGGGCTTATGTCATCCAGTCCCAGCGCGCTGCATCCAGCCGTCTCCCCCTATCGCTGTAGAGATCCAGGCTCACGCCCATCGATCTGCGGCCAGCCTCCTCCACCCTGGCGGTCAGGGCCCAGGCAACCGGAGCTGAGAGGGCCCTGAGGTGTCCCCCTCGCCGTCTACAGCACACTGGATCCCACTCACACACACACACACACAGGCGGGCACACACACATACGTTTGCACAACCACACACACACGTGGCCCGCGTGCCGCTGTCGCTCCACAACTGGCCTGACCTTGACCTGCCTCTGGACGGCCATGAGGAGCGGCGCTTTGACATCGCATATCAGATGTTCACTGAGACTCCGTCGAGACTTTATATGAAGCTAAAGGGACTAGGCGGAAAAAAATGCGTTTTGATTAGAGAATTATTAAAATTGTATATCAGTGTGTTTTTTTACAACTCTCAATGCCACTAGAATAATCAGCCACTTGACTTTTATTTTTTACTCCACTTAGGAGGCCAGCAATTTTAACCAACCTACGAGTAGTTATTGATTTTAACCTGTCAGGGCTGTCATGGCAATTTGTTTGTTGACCTGCTCTTTCATAGGGAAATGGTGAATTTGAGAGCATCCAAATGCACAAATACTGTCTTTTAACATGGATAAAGTACATTCCTAAGCATCGGAAATGTTCAATGCCAATAACCTGGGCGGATCCACCCCCAGTGTCTCTTGTGTCAGGGCATATCTGTCCGTATGGAGTGAGTCATCCCCTCTCATGTTGCGCTCATCTCTTGGCCATGCTCTGAACCGTGGACTGTGAAAGGAGATGTCTTCAGGCTTATGAGTGGCCCTCCACCTCTTCCCCTCATGGTCATCTAATATTCATGCAGTGTCTTGTTCAAAATGCCTTGGTAAGGAGGGGTCAGAATGAAGATGAGGATGCTGATATGCTGACGATCACCTAAATACATGGAGGCCCTCATGAGATTGGAGATGGCCCCGCTCAATTTTAGCCCTTCTTGTGACAGCGCATTCAGGGCCTATAAGCAGATGAAAGATGGCCACTTATGATGACATCAGCGAGTGATCGGAAGACTACTCGGAAGTGTATTCACTGCAGCGTCATGTCATGTCAAACAGAGTAACAGAAAACATTTACCGTATAGTGCCCTCGATAATATACCATACCTTGACCACTAAATGCAAACGTATTGACAAAGTATTTCTATATAATCGAGATAGATTGCAAAAATATAAGGTTAATCTCAGTATGTCATATTGCAGACGTTGCAAATGAGACAGTGACATATACAGACACAAACGCAGTACACACACACACACACACACATGCGTGCACACTCACACACACACTTACACACATAAATTGCGCATTTCAATACAGGATGTGGATGTGTTGATTCTCGTCTAGGCTGAGGGTTGTTTGTGTCGGTATGAAATAACAGAGCTGATATTGAAAAGAAAAAAAAGAGAACTCTATTGCTATAACAGTGTTGTTTGGGGGAAATAGAAACATACACAGAGAGCATGCTGGGAGGGAGATGGGACTTGTTTGCCGTTTGGTTGTATTCTAATATCTCCATTATGCAAAGCTCGACTGAGACACTGTGTGTGGTCTGTTCCAGTCTCCTCTGCTGAGTGCCTGGCCATGGTGGCCACTTTGTTGTCCTTGGGACTTCATTTTTCAACAGAGGCCAGTGTTGCTTATAATAAAACCTGATTATGAAAACATTTGGGAGTCCTGACATGCGATGACAAATTCAAATATCAACATAGAGATATGACAAAAAGGGCACCCAAAGCTCCCTTGCCAAGTCTGGTGTAAACAGCATTAACAAATGAATAAAAGGTTCTTCTGACATGGCGGGTCTACATTTCATCATTCTATTTTGAGGTCTGCTTTGTAAACGTCGGGGGGTTCCAAGAAGTGAATCATACTCCAAGGTGTTTCTCCAGGTTATGCCCCTCTATGGTCTGACAGAGCATGTGACTGGCTCATGTTGACGAAGGTCTATCCTATCTATAATTGCCGTAGGTTCATGTTGTAGGTGGCAATGGAAAACAACATACAAATCAATTATTTGGTTTACTGTATTTAGTGACTAATATAATGTACTTCTAGTAAATGTAATGTACATGTAATCTTACGGGGCAAATTTGAACACGTTTGATTGCAATTACATTTTAGAGACAATTTGGTTTGGAGAAACTACGATTAGCCATCAAATTACAACCCAAAATAGCAATAGTTCGACCAATGCATTGACCCTGTGCAACTACCATACAATAGACCATTGTCTATTGTCAAATGTGTTTTCTGAATTGGTTAATTGTATGGAGCTCTAGAATGTGCTAAGAAAAGGGACAGTGTAACATTAAACATTATTAAATGACATTAGTAGTAAAAACATGTGATCTACAACCATTATCTGATTCTCTGGTTATAGGCTGTATTAGATATATTCATAATAGTAACAATTACACGGAGCACTCTTCATTCTACATAATACATTTCCTCCATTTGAATCATTGCATACACCTGTTGCAGCATGGTAGATGTGATAATTATCATGTCTAGTGCAACACACTTGGCTCACTCAGTGGACATGGATTTAGCATCCCTCTGGTGGTGATTGCTGGGCCTCCCCCTGGGGGGGGGGGGGGGGGGGGGGGGGGGGGGGGGGGGGGGGGGGGGGGGGGGGGGGGGGGGGGGGGGGGGGGGGGGGGGGGCGGGGGGG